>JAAGAY010142244.1:9892-112662 GCA_011801015.1 Ardeotis arabs
AAAAAAAAAAATAAAAAAGGGGAAAAAAAAAAAAAAAAAAAAAAAAAAAAAAAAAAAAAAAGAAGTGAAGTAGTAAAAGCCGGGACAGAGATGGGGAGGTGCGAGCCTCGTGGGCCTTGCAGGCCTCACCCTCTGGCCTCCCGCCGGGCAGGCAGCCGACTGGGCCCAACTCGGCCCGGCCAGGAGAAGTGAAGAGAAGCTGAGAGGTGTCTGCCTGAGCCAATTGTGAAGAATTTCTGGTGAGAGGAACGGCTGCAGGGGAGAAATGTGAGGAGTTCTTGCCCTGATGAGGAAGCAGTGGCGTAAAACAACACATGATGGACTGACCGCAACCCCCATTCCCTCTTCCCCCCGTGTGGCTCGAGGGGGGAAGGTGGTAGAGATAATGTGAAACCTGGGAAGAGGGAGGGGTGGGGGGAGGTTATCTTGTTCTCTGTCTCATTATCCTGCTTTGGTTTTAGTAATAAATGAATAGTTTTCCCCAAGTCGAGTCTCTTTTGCCCGTACCGGTAACTTTAAGGATATCTCCCTGTCATTATCTCAAACCTCGAGCCGTTTTTCTTATATCATCTCTCCCTGTTCTCTCTGAGGGTGGGGGGGCGGTGAAAGAGAGACTGCATAGTCTGGTCCCGGTCGGGGCTGAACTGCGACACAGTCAAGTTAATCACACCGTGTGCCTGGCTCCACAGAAGCCCCATGGTTGATGGATTTAGGAAGCCCCACCTGCAAGAACTAAGAAACTGATAAGCAAAGCACCTGCTTCCAGGCGGTGTGAGTTAGGAAAGCTGACAAAAAACCATAGCTGAATGGTTATGTAGCTTTAAGCATCTGTATTGGTGCTCCAAGAGTTTTCTACTCACAGAGAAGAAAACAAAAATCTAGGTCTTAAGTACTTCAACTACAAAAGAACATTTGCTGCAGGAACGTAATAACTTTTATATGCACAAATCCATGAACACACTGCAAAAGCATCAGTGGAGAATCACCAGACTCACGGCTGAGGCAGAGGTACGACATGTGGGGATCAGTCCCAGTAACTGCCTCACTCCCTGACAGGACACGTCATTTAATTTCCCTGTGCCCCAACTCCCCATCTGCAACAGAAAGCAACAACACTACTTTGTTCAGCTTATCTCCTTAGACTGACTGGGTCAGGAGCTCTTACAGCTTGCCCAGTAGAGCCTCCAGGCATTATTAAATAAATCATAAATAATAACCAAAGTGTTTACTGCTGTAAGCCAACAGCAGATCTCCTGGCTACGTGCGCGCACACAAGGCATCAATTGAACCATTGGAGATAACAACACGGTGTCACTTCCTTGGGCTGCTCCGCTCCCACCGGCTGCCAAATTACTCTCACCTCTCGTCAAGTAATGGCTAAATACTGTAAGAAAAGCAGTCTGGCTGCTATTGCTTCCAGTAATGAATGCTGCTGTCGAGTATAACAAATGTCGTATGTCATAACGGCATTTATGACACTAATACTGAATCACTGGATAGCATCCAATAAAAATCTATGGTGAGGTAATGGGACGTAGCTAGAGAGTGTTGAAAAGGAATCCTGAGTTAATATAATCCTTATAGTTTCAGGTATACACAAAATATCTTGTACTACTACAGCTAAGTGATAGTTAAAAAACAAAAAAGCTCATTGTAGGATACATTAGACGTTTTGCAGATTTATGGTACTTTGAACGCAGCTCCCTGCCAAGGTTTTGAGTGGGGTTAACGCTTTCGACTGTTTTGTAGCATCTCCTATGCTTTAAGTGTCTGAAAGATATGAACTGTTTTTCACTCGTCCTGGACTGACTGGTACATTACTGCTTTTATTCACAGCCAAAAAATATTTTAATTCTTTATGGATTATTTGTTCCTTGCCTGAGAAACCAGCACAGGTCAAGACTGAGTGAGTTTGTCTCAGACCCTGCAAACTGACTGCTCTTTCAGGCCTTACTCCATGATGTGTGACCGTTTCCAAAATGAAAATGTCCAGCTAGACCCAAGTAGTCTCTCGTCTATCAGGCTGAGATAGAAGATGTGCCTTGAACTGCGTTCCTTTTCCTTGAACTTACCATTTGCAATACGACTGATTGCGTAGAGCTGTCAGCCGCTCCTTCCTGTGCTTGCAGAGCCAGTTACCCAATAGAACGATGGAGGCAGGCCTTTGTAAATTCAATCCCTCCCTTTCCTAGAACTGCATAAGCATGGGTAGTTTAAATTATTTTCATTTAAATCCAGGTTTCCAAAGCAACACTCCACCTTTCCCATGCTGATGGCTTCAGCTAATATTTAGGCTGTCATGGTCTCCCAAAGAGGGAAGATTGCAGTCTTCTCCACCGTTGTATTATCTTTTCTCACTGCTTTTTCTACTTTTATATTCTGGCAAACGCACAGTGATAGGAGGTAATTCTAGCTTATAAGATCCTAGAAGAATAGAATGTGAGTCCAAACGTATATCTTTCATATCTCATTATGTAATTTTCTGCAACCTTCCTGTCTCCTTCCAGTTTACCCAAGAAAGCTTTTGGTGAGTACCTCGCTGTTCTCTCTTTCTTTGAAAATACATGCTGCACGTTAACAGCTCCTTTCCTTCTCCATCAATAAGTTTAATGTATTCTTGTACTGAAGCTGTACATCTACCTGCAAGTGTTGTTCTCAGTGTATCTTTCTTGGTTCTTCCACGGCTGCCTCCATCTTCTACATCAGTCCAGTTCTTTGCTCCATGCTCCTTTTTCTTCATCTTTTCACCTACTGGTGAAAGCCATGGCTTCCAGTTACACTCCATAATTCCATTCATTAGGCTAAAACATATCCTTTCCCCTGTTTCTTCCATCCCCAATACAAAACCTAGTGTTTTCCTGACACATTTCCCACTTGAACCACTGGTTTGCTTCCCCCTCCCCCCACCCTCCACTACTTAGGTGTTGTTTTTATGATTTCTAATAATTTTTTTTTCACTTAGCTTCCTAAGATTATTCTGATAGGACAAAAAATGATCATATGGAAAATCATTTAAAAATTCCACTGCTCCATGCAAATTATAAATGCTGTTTTAAATGCCTTCTTAATTAGGAAGTTACTTATTAATATTGCACTGCCATAGTCCTGTGTGGAACCGGAGCTGAGACAATGCCCAGTTTTCCTTGTCAAAAGCACACGTCTTGCTCTTGCAGTGCGATGTGTTTTGGGACAGCACACCAGGTACCATCCAAGAAAAGCTCAGGCTATACAGTGGGACACAGTTAGCCAAAGAAACTGCCAGCCTTTGTCTTTTTTCTTCATTTATACCTAAGGCCTCTAAACATTCTCCTCTGGTGAACAAGAACGAACGATCTTAGGGCAGAATTCCAGGAACTCATTTTCTATACAAGGAAACTGTGGGTTAGTTGTGCTCCTCCACATTGGGAGAGCTTTTATTTTAAATACTCCATTGCAGTCCCGTGATTCCATTCTCAGGGATGCAGATCTCTTTCATCTGGATTCTCCAGTGACTGGATAACTACATAATGCAGTTAACATTCATTATTCATGTTTAATAACCTCCATGAGTAAATTAATCTGACATTTCCATTAGACGATACTTTTGCCTATTCTTTCTTCCCACTGTAAGCGAGCCTTCAAATCTGCCTTAAAGCTGCAAGTTCATGTAGCTTCATTACATTATATGTGTTTTAAAACAACATTCAGATCTGGTTCTAGATTTTCTCAAAAGCCTGAGATGCTCCGGATTGAGTTTATATTACAGCAATTACTGAAGAGAAAAAACAGCATCCACTTTCACATCCAAACTCTCTGAGTCCCATGTGTATATATCCAAAGGTCTGATTTATATTCAGCCCCTATTTTCCTTATGCAGGACTGATACGTCTGCCAGGGAGTGAGTTTGGTTTAGCAAACAAGAGCTTCAGCAACATAACCAAAGCGACCATGCCAGGCTGCATCAATGGCATTTCAACAAGTACTTTTGAATAGAAACTCTTCTGAAAATTGTTTTTCTGTAATTGAAAAATGTCTTTCAAATGGAACCACTTAGCGCAGCTCTGAACTGTATCCAGAATGGTCATAAACTGCGGCTCACAGGCTAAGGGCCAAGATTTTAACTTCAGATACAAATGCAGGAGCAGATGCCAGTTCTGCTAACACTGAAATCTGGCCTGATAAGCTTGATTTTGAATGGTTTGTTTCTTTGTTCACATTTCTGCTTGTAAAATCAAGGAGTGCATTTAAAGCAGAGCTCAGATTAAATGTTCTTTGGAAAACTCACCATGAAAACTCTATCCAACCCAGGCTTCTGGTTTGCCTCAATCTTACCATAAACTGGACAGCTTGAAATGGAGCTTTCTCCAGACTCCCTTAATCTTTATGAGCAATAAACAGGCCAAGAGCCTTAGCATTAGCTTTAGTTCCCTCCATCAAAACATCCCAGCTATATACAATTTCTGCGCTTCTTCCCTGACACCTCCAGTGAATTCCCTTCAGCTCTTTCTCATGCTGCCCTCCCTAAGTCGTACCACTCTCTCCTTCTGCCTTCCCCACAGCAAAACACTGCTCCTGAGATCATAATTCTTCACTATTCTCACCGTGCCACTCTCAATGGCCTCGACTCCACTGCACCAATTCACACTTCTTTCTCCAAAGACATCTCGTTCATTTAGTTTTTTTTTTTCCAAATCCCTCAGTTCCACCTGTTTAACTTGTCTTATTTGCTTGATTCACCCCGAAGTTTTTATGCTGAGAAGTTCCATGGCTCAAATAACTTATTGGCGCTTTCTTCAAAAACCCAGACGACTTGAATGAGATCAATTGAAGCCACTGCTGTCAAATTTCCTCAATCAGAAAGCTGTTCAGCAGAGTTCCTTCTGCTTCAGCAAAGGCACCTGGTCTTGAACATTCTTTGGGCTTTTGGTAACGGCTGTTGAGAAAACAGCCTTCCATGAGATTTACTGCAAATTCTGGTCTGAACAGAGGCAGACACTGCAGACAGCTTAGCAGGTAGAAACATGTCAGCAATAAATCAAGAAGGCAGGAGAGATGGGGAAAAATACCTCTTATATTGTATCAATCTGGTCATTCTTGTCTTACACCAACATCAAGGACACATCTCTACAGGCAGAAACCATGCCACCTCTTTTACTCCATCCTCATTATCAGGATACAACTTAGGTTTTCAGCGTGACTTAGGGCACCACAGACTCAGCTTCTGCAGAGAGTTATTTTGATTTGGCATCTGACCCTCAATTATTCTTCTAGTTAATATCCCTCGTGCACTAACAAAGAACTACCCCAGTTCCACTGTACATGCAATGCTTTCTCTGAAGGATGTACCGCTGGCCTGCCTGTGGTGCAACAAATGGGAGCTTGGCAGCTAGCACTCATTTAGCAAAGAAACAGAAGTTTCAAAAAGGGATCCAGCCTAAAGGAAAATCTAGTTTCTATATTTACTGTAGCTGCTCTAATATGTCTGGGATAACAACAATGGGAATTCCAACAGACAGATGATAACGACTAGAAATAACTGGATATTATTTGTTTCTCTATCTCTACTGGTGGAAAATTTTGTTCCTTACAATTTTATTGTTCAACCACAATAAATCATGGGTAAATTACTGATTAAATCTGAAATCCTAAAGACATCAAGTAATTGTAGTGACTAGTATTAGAAAATAATTTCACTCTTGGAATCTACTGATTAACATATAATTCCTGTGATTATTTTTGTTGTTATAAATATAGTTTAATTTAAAGACAATATTCTAATCCACTGTATTAAAGAGCAATTATGGCAAGAGTGCATTAACTAAGAATCAGTTGCACATCCCAGAGACATAACAGATCCAGGACTTTATTAGAACGCATTCACATGAAGGTGACTGAACACCTGGGGAGGGCATCAGTTAATCCACTTAATTATTTAATGCAATAGGATTTAATTTGGTAATGAAATTCACAAAGTTGTTGGATACCGAAAGCACGCTGGCTTACGAACAGGAACCACCACACTCGCTATGCAGATACGTGGTTCTGTGGTGGTGAATTGGTTATGTGCAGCAGCAATACTGAAAGGGGCTTCTTCAGATGCCCTTTCAGTAGAATTTAGAAGCTGAGAAGCAGGAAGAAGAAACAGCATCTGTAATCAAGCCATCCTGTGCACAACACCAACAAAGCTTCTGCAGGCGTCTTCTGGTCTGTATGAGATACAGTGACACTTTTCAGGGAATCTGGAATCATTAAGTCCAAAGTTTTAGACAGAAGGGTAGAATCCTCTCTAAATTAAAGAAATCAGGAAAAAAAAAAGAGAAACCCAGGAAGACAGAAGTCCATTGTTTTGGATGCTGAAGAGAGAGTCTGCTTAAAAATTAAAATCACATTTTCCCTTAGCACCTGAATATCCATAATTCAAATACTTAAGTCAGCAAAAACTGTTGAGTATTGGATCTGAACAAACAGACGTCGTCAATGGCAAATTCAGGATTAGGACCTGAATCTGTTTCTCAGAACATTAAATCATGTCAGAAAACTTCCTTCAGAAATTCTCTGAGTGCTACACGGATCAGTTCTCATCACGTTGGCTGCCTCAACAGGATACACGGAGTAAGACGTTAATTCCTCTGAAAGGCATGGGCACATTGCAAATGGTTCGCATCCTCCAGTGCCTGTATATGCAACTCGTATATCCATTTACCTTCTGCACAACTGTATTTCAGTCCTAGTTTCATTAGTAACGCACTGTATTTGGATTAATTGTTACATGAAAAAGAATCTAATTATATATGGCAAAGATGAAAAGCTTGCAAATGGGGAAGTGTAATTCCCTCAGTGAAGGTATTACACTCACTGCCTCTGAGAGTGCGTTATAAATCCACGTACACTCACGCACTGAAATTCTTCACCTGCATCTCAGTTAGGTAAAACAATGCCCCCTTTTTGCTGTCTTCAAGCTGCAAGCTTTGGGTGGTCTGAAAACACAATGTGGCCCCAAGTAGCTCTATATTATTTACTGGTATTAGCTGTATCTCACTAATCTGTCCTATGAAGGAGCAAAGTTTCCTTGTTTCAAAGTCAGATTTAACTGGAGAGTTGACTTTTCATTGTTTAAAAGCCTGGCCTAAGTTTGAAGTATGACAATAATTAAAAGAAATCAAGTCAGAGTAGAGGTTTGTTGATGTATACTAATGATAGTTTCTTAAACTTAAGCTCACTGTGATTTTAAGATAAGGGCAAGCACAGAAACCTGAAAGCATTTAAAATTATTCTGGTTTTATCTGGACTGGTGAATTATTTTAAAGTGTGTAGCATCAATTAAGAGGAGTAAGTGGCTCAAGAGGAAAGTTCTTTTGGAGGCCACAGGCATAAAAGATAAAGTGTATCAAGTTAAGCAAGATAAGTGTATTAAGTTTCACAAGTGACTACTTGTGAAAGAACAAAATACAGGCAATATTAAAAAAACAAACTATGGTTAATTGAGTTGAGGCTACATAGGACCTAGGCTCTGAACAGCAACAAGTGCCAGGGATGGGATAGGAGAAATCCCGTCCTGGAAGAAATAAGAAGTTATTTTCTTCATGAATGCCCTGCAGTAGTGTGGCTATGAACAGTGTTAACACCAAAGGATGTCAAAAAAAAAAAAAAAAGCAAATAAGCAATGAAAGAGTAGTTCAGAATTAGCATTTCTATGTGGGTTAAAAGGAGATGGGATGGCAATGAGAGGTAGCTGTGAGGCACAGGGGTGTGCAGCTAACGGGGATTACCTTCTAATCGCCGCTGCTGGCTGGACGCAGGAGAAAGGCAATGTGGGGAAAAAATATCCAAGAAGTTATCTACATACAAGCGTGGTCCGAGACTGCTGGTTCTGCCTGCCAGCATTCAAAGCCATTACCTGGTTAATACAGAGCTTCTGGAGAGCCCATCACTGGGTTCAGGGAGCAAAGACGAACTAGAGATAGCTCTGTACGTAGCTGGAATACATCCCAGAGAAAGAAAGAAGAAAGATCCAAAATGACAGCCATCTGGGATCACCCACAGGGGACAGTGGGGCAAGCTGCGTTTCCTCCAGAGACGATGGATGATTCCCACTGCGTTAGATTTCTAGAGCGGAATGAGAAACTACATTTTTGCTGATTGATACTGGTCATTAGAACAGCAGCTAAGCAGAATCAGGCAAGAGGTAGAAAAAACGCCTTCCCAAGCAAGCGCAATGATCTCCTCAGATGAAGCACAAATCAGCTTGCCTATATGTTCCTGCCATCACTTCACAATCCAGCATTCCCTTTCCCGTCCCATCTATTCTGCGATTTGAAGGCAAACCCAAACTAAGACAGTCTTGTAAATACACCCAATTTGCTTAAAAAACAAAGTTTTGTTTTGTTTTGTTTTTTTCTCTCATCTTGTTTGTTTGCAGCTGAACTTTATGAGCTGCATTTATACTGCCTAGTTTGCACAGTCTGGGGCCAATCTGGATGTTTTTAAGTAAGTGTTACTCATTTAGCAGGAACAGGTAATTCACTGTCTGAATTGTTTAGGCAAACTCCCTGCACTATCAAAGCTTTTGCTTCTTATACGCTTATTCAGCTTATCTATGACTCTTTGAAATGCATGCCTGGAATCTTTCATTGCATTCTCATGGCTAGAAACTATGGCTGGATTCAAAAATTACAACATCAGAGGCAAAATACCAGCATCATCGAGTCCTGAAAACCATCTCTCTCTGTCCCCACTGCTCTTAAGCTCCAGATTTCTGCTCTTAGGGACCTGAAGGAGAATAAGTACATGGTTTGTATTTGATTTATTTCTATGTTATTAAATCTTGTTTGAGCTTCACCCACATACATGTAACAATGTGAACTTATTTCACGCCACAATGGATCATCTCATCAAAAGTCATTATTCCCACTGGAAATACTGCAGGTGCTTGCAGGCTTGGGAGAATACGATATTCCCACCTCAAGATCCTGTGATGGGAATGAGATTCGTAGTAAGCTGGTAATTACATCTGGTCCTATACTGTGAAGATACAGGCACTCAGAGACAAGCATGTCAATACTCTGTGTCTATATTTTTGCAAGATAGGAGAAATTCAATTTTATTCAGCTATCTCCCGGTGACTTCCTGCCAACTATGTATCAGCAGAACTTTTTTCACTTTTTATTTTAAAGATAAATTACTTGGTGCACTATCAAGGATACTTAGAATTTAAGAATAGAACCTATTAGTCTGTCACTCTTCCAGAGACACAGACCTTGAAGAGTCTGAAAAAGTAGTCTTTATGTGACAGCATAATAAGGACATCAGCCCCCCTCTCTCCTCCCCCAATCTTCCTGAACGACATCTTCGCCAGCAGAGAAAATTAATACACTTCAAAAGTTATAACATGCCGGAAAACATACATCAGCCATCAGCATGATTTTCTAAAATGAAGCAGTGTGGAAACCACATTCTTAATCAACTTTCCTAAACCAGTTTTCTCCTCCATTTTCTAATAAAAAAAGATTAAAAAAATAATTTTTTTTTAAAAAAGCACTTCATAACGCTTTTACAGAGCAGCATTAGATTTGCTAGTGAAGTGTGGAATATTTTTCTTCTTATGTTATTAAATTTCAAAGACATACTCCTTAGGGCTTGTCTTAAGTCTGTCATCTGTGCTGCTGGTAAAGACTCTTAACACTTGGGCAGCTCCAGCCCTCCCCTTGGAGCCCACCAGCAAATCAATCAAAAGAGCACCACCTCTCTTCGATGCGGGCTTTCGGCGGCGGGCCAGAAAATGTTTCTATTTCATCACCACTTAGCTGGCTTTTGTCATCGCTTGAGAGTTGTCTGTATCGCTTAGCAAGGAAGGGACACGCACAAAGGGGTTATCTCCTCTGTGTCAGCGGAAGCACGGTTATCTTGTTTGATCACAGCGAAGAGGCTGGTACCTTGCAATGCATGGAAAACAGAGAAAAAGGTTGGGAGTTTAACTACGGCAATAGTTAACAAGAAGAGGAAAGAAAAGAGAACAAATAAAGAGAAAATGGAGCTGAATATAAATAAGAGGAAAATGATAAATGATTAAGGAATGTGAATGAAGAGAATGTTATGTCAACAGGAAAAGTAAACATGTTAGAAAAAATAAATTGAGATAAAAGGAAACAATATGAAACAAACCCAGCAGATTCAACTTTAAAATAAGCAGCAAGGTATCATTATGGATGTTCTCTTCCCCACCAGTACCTCCCGTACTGTTTTCTAGGTGTGTGCAGAGAGGTATATATGAATTATTGCCCGTCAGTGGAATGTCTGAAAACAAGAGACAAACACCAGACTGGGGAGAAAAGCGTACCATTTTCTGACTTGCTGAGGATGGGAAGTTTTACTTTCTGGTGTTTCTAAGGTCCTCAGGAGAAATTCAAGCTACAGAGCAAGCTGAAAACAGATGTCCTTGACAATGACTGGAGTCAACAAAAAAAGAAAATATTCAAAGCACTTAGATGTCTGGGTCACTGACCTGCTTGTGTTCATGGAAATACTAAGACGCTACGTAGCAAAGCAGATCCCCCACGAGCATCAGGCATGTGATGGAGAATCAGAAAGTAGTTAAGAAATCCGTGAGCAACCCAAGAGTCCAGAATTATATCAGAGACTTGCCAGGAAAGGGCTGAACCCAAGTTAGGAGTCTTGCACGTGAAATCGGAAGGTCTAGAATGGTATTAAAACAAATAAATCAAATCTGAGCTTACAGTGTCTTAAAGCCATCACAGCAGAACAAGACAACGGCGGCATCAGCTAAGGACTTGGAAATCCCTCAGAACACAGCTGAATTAGACTGAGTAGATCTGGAAGCATCTTTGGGGAAAAATTAAGAATTACAGAATGCTTTGGGTGTGAAGGGACCTTCAAAGGCCATCCAGTCCAACCCCCCCTGCAAGGAGCAGGGACATCTTCGACTAGATCAGGTTGCTCAGAGCCTCATCCAACCTGGCCTTGAATGTTTCCAGGGATGAATATCTCATGGTGGACCCCACTGACTGAAGAACACAGAAATGTACCTTATATGTATTTCAGAAGAAATGATCGGTCACAGGAAAACCAAACGCTGGCTTTGCATCGTGTTTGAAGCTGAGGAGGCGACTGGTAGTTGGCAGTAGTTTACAGCACTGCCAGTTTCCTGATTAGCTCCCTTAGATATAAAACAAACAGAGGTGACAGATGATGATGTCCCTATCACTGAGCAATAGTTTTTGCTACACAAATCATGTTATTTTCTGTTTAGAGGAGGCAGCATGGTTACATCATTAAAAGAACTGCTGACAGCTTCTGTTATTAATGGTCTCAAATGTGTCTCCTGCCATCTGTGATGGGTGAAAGATAGTAGCAGGCAATGATCTGCGTTGAAGTTAGCCCTCCTGGCTATTACTTAATGAAAAGGCAGAATTTTCTGAAGAACAGATCTGTTTCTTAGTGGCCCTTAAGAAATCTCTTGATGTGAGTCATCTGCTTTGGAAAATACGGTAATTTCACAGGGGAGAGCCAGTATGCTAAGGAGCAAATATACAGTTTGCACTTACAAATGTATTTTCATTATAAAAAAGTTTGCTGGGAATTGACTTTGATACCAATATAGCAAACCAGAACTAGCAGGGTTTGGTAACCTTCGGAGAAACAGCCCTGCTTTGAGGTAACGCTGTATCAGTTTGCAGCGGGGAACAGGCTCTGGTCATTTCAATTAAGTGTTTGTCCAGGCATCTGCAGAGCCCCAAACAGACCGGGCATCTGCAGAGCCCCAAACAGACGTGCTGGGAGATGGCAGGGCTGCTCTCCTCCGTCTTCGCTCGGAGGGCCTGTCGACATACAGCTTTTGCTATAGCTGCAGTTTGGGCAGTGCTGGGGTTAAATGGTTTCATTAATTTTATTTTCTTTTGCAATTTCAGTATGCTTTTTTTTTTTCTTTCTAGAAGGATATGTTAGTCAACCAAGTTGGGGCTAAGATGACAGTCCCTGATTTGTTGCAGCAGCTGTCCAAAAATACCAAAGAATCAACTGGAAAAAATGATTAAAAAACCAGAGCAAGCTGCAAAATGGCTTTTTTTTTATATAAATCAACAGAACCCAACTGACTCGGTGCTTGATGATTGCTCTGAGCGTTTCTGCAAGCACAATGGGAGAGAAAAGCATGTACAGGACTGAATTTCAGTGACAGGTCAAGTGCCAGCAAAGGTGGCTTTGCTGGCAGGCTAGTCAGATCTCCAATTTATCCAACATAATGAACACATATTCTCTTTCCATTCTAAACTGAAATTATAATCTGTCTCTGAATAGAAAAGATTCTCAATCCTCTAATTTACAGTCCCCTAAATACACAAAACGTATTAAGCTTCATAATATTTGTAATGAGTTTCTAACCATGCTAAAATTTGTGTCTTTATAGAAATCTTCAGATGCAGCATTGCAAGCTGACAACTGGATTTGCATCTGCTTTGCCTGTCCTCAGAAGCAGCATTAAGGAAACTTGCTTTGGAATAGACGTAGATGAATGCCAAACTTTTCTTAAATAAAAGACAGAGTCTTTGTAATGAAGATTAAGAAAGTTGGCCATTTCTTTTTCCCTCCTCAAGGAAACAATGCAAATAAAAATATTTTCCACTGTTTAGGGTGGAAGGATAAAACCATCACTTTAGGGTCAAGTACAGTACACAAAAGTGATTTAGTGACATTGCAAGAAATCCTGCCATCAGTTGCAGCAGACTGCACTCAAAAGACAGACCTTTGCTCAAAGTATATTGTGCTATGAATTTTCAAAGAAAAAACAGGGTGGTAACACCTACTATGGAAAAAACCCCCCTCTAAGCTGTAAACAGTTTCTGTACTGTGATGTGCTTGACCCTGTAAAGCGCACAAAAAGAACAAGGTGGGTGTGGGGGAGGAAAGGTGGCATAGCTATAAAATGTTGCCTTAAACAAGATCAGTCTCCAGCTCTACTACGGTATTTGCATACCATGTTATTTTAATAATGAGTAATTACTGAGAAACAAAAGTAACTCATGGCAGGATAAGAACTGTAATAAAGAAATCATTTAAAACATCAGGGGATTTCTATTAAGACCAGATTTAAGAGGGTCATTCTTTGAATACTGCAAGCATAAAACATAATTTAATCCAACAGAGCTCAGTTTTTATTTAGGCAGCTATCCCACTGGATTAATATAATGGTTTTTAAAAAGTCAATATTTGTATTTAATCTATTCTAGTGACAAATTAATTTAACAGTGCTCATGCTGAGTCCATGATAGGGGAGGGTGGATCTTTGCTTTCAGGATCTAGACCCATGGCAGCGTGATAAGATGTCTTACTGATCCAGAAGGATCCCTGAGCTTAGAACCTTGTCTCAGTTTCAGAGATTAAAAGATGTCAGCCCATCCCATGTCTATACGCAGGTACATTCAGTTCTTATACTAGTGTACTTCTGCTGATTTCCACCAGTGTCAAACCAGCGTCGCAGCAGCATAAGGAGGAGAATCAAGCCCTGATCCCTCTCTCTTCTATGTGTCTCAGCTCTCATCTGGAACCTCACAGCCATGAAACAGAAAGCCAAGGGTTTCCTCCCGAGAGAAACAAGATGAACCACTGCTGCATAGCTAGTGCTTTGCCATGAGATACTGCCTACAACCTCCAGAAACAGAGGGGGAGATAAGAAAAGGAAGAGTTCAAACTCTGAGAATGCATATTCTCATTCATTTACATTAAGTAACTTTGTGTCTGAGCATAAAGCTGGCTGCAGAATACTTGGGGAAAAAAAAATCACTGGAAGGCAGATTTCTTCACAGTTCTCATCTCCCAGCTCTTCTGCATGCAAAATTCCTATTAACTTGTGCATTTGAAATGCAGACAGGGTTCTACACAAATTTGCCCATGCATCCTCACTGTATATTCATTTACATACCAGAATAAAAAAAAATATATACAATCCAAATTCTCTTTTAAAGACGATATTTGAAATTTTGTGTCTGCACTGGGAGAGAGGGAGGTTTTCCAGGCAATTTAGAACTCCTACCACTTCCAGGTAGATAGGAATCAACCCACCCAGCCGGCCATCCAAATATTAAATGAAAGACCGGTCGTTGTCCAAAGCTGGCTTTCTGATAGCCGCAGATCGGAGAGGTTGTGGAAGAGCTGCTGTTACCAATGGATTGATGTTCTGTATTATCCTGGCAGCAGATGCTGCTGTTGCTGACAGGATCTACGGCAGCGGGGACAGATGAGCATGCCTTTCTGCTGTGGCACCGGAGAGACCTGTCAAGGGCTCAAAAGCATCCGCAGGAAGCTGCAAGACAGAAGACTGTTCCTTATTCAAATGGGCATAAAGTCCCTGCATGGAGCCAGAGGGAAGAACACGGGCTGGGAAGAGGCGTACAGGGTAAATAATTAAGAAAGTGCAATGCTGGGAAAATGAAGCTCCAGAGAAAGCAACAGAAATCTCCGTGCTCATTGAAATGAGAAATGTGACATTTAAACGACCCAATAAGTTTCTGTGAGCAGTCATGAAGATGCATTGCTACAGCATTTGAGGGATTTCAGGACACAAGGCAGTTGCTACCTGCTTGAGCTTGGCCAGAACCACGCCTCTCCCCTCAGCATGTTATTGCTAAATTATCCATTATAGGGGTTTTAAACCATTTTCTGAAGCATCTGGTCTTGGCTCCTGTCAAAGGCGAGACACCTCAGCAACTCCAGATGAACCACTGCCCTGATGCATTATGACAATTTCTGCACTCCTACAAATGTCGAGATTAAACTCAATTTGGATTTCAGCTAAAAGGTTCACTTCACAAAAACAGCCTATAGGAATACTCAGTGAAAAAAAGAGAGGCCGGTAATCTGCCCAGAAAATTTTGTGACTATGACAATTAAAATATAGTATCAAGGGCTTTTCCTAGAAGTGATTTTAATAAGAATCGCACTATGCCGTACAAGGTAATGTCAGGCAATAGGTGTTCCCTGTCAATTGACAACCCATCACACCAGACTGAGATCAGTTTGATGCCTGTTTAGTTGCTCTGACGGTGCATTTTGACACACCCTCTAAAAGATTGACCTGGATTGCCATAGTTCTTGATAGTAAAGGAAACATTATCTAGAAAGCCTGGATGAACGCTAACTTAGCAAGGCTGACTGAGCCAAAAGAGCTCCTATCAAGAACAGTGAAAAATTATCCCCGGGGTTTAAGCTAAAAAAGGGCACTGAATGATCTCCGAAAAAGTGAAAACTCTTTTGATTTTAAATCCTCGTAAAGCAAAGTCAAGTTGAAGCTGTCATCGTAATCTGAATGGATGTTTCATTTCAAATCCCTCACAGCCTATAACGTTCTGGTTCTAAAGGTTAAACAAGCAGGAGAAACAGAAGCCGATTAACCCTTCTCTTCCCCTCTCCCAAACCCCAGACCAACTAAACCTAAACCAGCTAAACTACTTGGAGATCAAATCTACGTGGTAGCTGACAGCTGGTGGAAACACTGATGGAGGAAGAGAAAGATCAAGAAAACAGCAACTCTAACAAACTTGAAAATGGTATCTTAGAAGATTTCACTCATCTTAAACTTCTGTCTTCAGTCAACTCATCAAAGAGAGAGGAGAGTTCTCCTTGGATGACTCTTTAACGTATGCAAACACATGAGGTTTAAAATGTCTTGTTCCCCTTTGTTGGTCTGGTCTGTCAGAATGAACAATTCCCAAGCCAAAGTAATTTCCTCCTCCTACTTTATAAAAATACTTTGTTTCACAACATGCTGGATAAGATCATTTACAGATCTGCCAAGTCTTTTTTTCCCCCTGCAAAACCTGGGAGTTACCTCTCTCTTCCCTCCAGAAGAGGGAAGACATGCTCATTAAATTAACTTCTCTTTGGGAAGGGGGAACATTCTTCTGTACTGGTGTTCTCATTACAGCATTACAAGCTCTCCTCTTCTTTACAAAGCAAGAAACACAGGTGACCTTTTCTATGTACGTGTGAATTGCCAGAGAGTAGGGATAAAGATCCACAGGTTCAGAAAGACACACAGGACATACACAGAGGAAGGAGGAAACGTTTCGCTATAACATAAATAATGGTACAGAAATTTTCTGTATGTGAATATTTTCATCATCTCCCAGTGAAGGAACGGCTTCCACGAAGCTATCCATGTTTGAAAATTTAAGCATGTGCCTAACCGTACTGAAATAGATCAGAAGGACAGATTACTTATTATTGCTCTGGTTGTCTCATTAATTACTCCCCTGACAGGCTGCCACTCTCTCTCTCCTTTATCCACTCACTGGCATGCAATTCTTGATTTATGTCATCTCTAAATTTGCATCACATGAAGCTGAATGACTAGGTGACAGAGTTCTGGACATCTGATGACTTCACATCTATCATCGACTGAACCTGTTTTCCTCTTCCGCAGAGGAAAGGCCATACAATAAGAGGAACGACACGAGATTACTGTCTTTCAACCTTGAGAAAGGAATGAAGCTTTTCTCAGAGAGCTTAGGTTCAACATGGCAGCAATCCAGGGCAGATCTGCAGCTCAAGGAGATTCATGGTTTTGCCATCAATAAAGGAAGACAAATGGACTTGCTCTTGTCCAATGTTTTTCCCTCAGATGCTCTCCCTAATGAGTGCATCAGGAATTACAACTTGCTACTGCATGAAAATGAACGACCTCTGCAATATACTTCTAAATTTGAGCAAGAAAGTGCTGGGTGGTTATGTACGACCCAGTTTGATGAAGTTGCTCATCTAAAGCTCTAGGCACCTTGAGCATCAAAATCTAACAACAGAATAAATAACCAGAAACCACAGCCACAACGGAAGAGTCAACAGCACTGGAGTGCTTCTCAGAAGACTTCAATAGCCTCCATTCCAGAACTGTACAAAATATTTTGTTTTAAGCTGGCTAACGTTGGAAAATCAAATCCCAAGGATGAAAGTGTTGATACATGATGTCTCAGCAAGGTTTCAGGTTCAGAACTAAATTTCTGACTAGATTTGCACAGGGATGGGAAACACCATGATATATAGGACAGTTAAGCACTCCACCCTCATTGCAGACATCCAGCAAGAGGCAGAAGGCATAATTATCAACACCATCTTGGTCATTCAGGAAAAAGAACTCCATGGGATTGCCAGTCTTTTAAGGTTCACTATGAATATGTTGGATTTATCACAGCAAGCCTTTAAGATCTTGTAATATGTCCATAGTTAAGTCCCATGCTTGTCATTGGGGAAACACAGCGACAGCACTAAAGGTTTCTGTGTTGTAACAATTTGTAAATCAGGAGTTTTCATGTAGAAGAAACAGATTTGCTGGATTTTGTAACTAAGCTGACTAGAACAGAAACATGGGTAAGAGGAGGGAGTATGATTTCCACAAACTGACAAGGAAGAAAACCAATGTCAACAGTCATAACCTGAAGAAAAGGAGCAATTGTTGAGGCAAGAAAAGTTTCAGCACGCATCAGAAGCCTCGCCAACTGCCTGTGCATCTAGGCAACACACTCTCTCATGTGAAGCTCCTTTCAAAAATGTCTTTCTGCAGAAGTCACTTCTCTGCCACTGACGCTACCCCTTCACTCTTATTGCTGAAAAAACATTGCCGTTAGAAATGCAAAACCAACAGGCAAATGTTACAAAAGAGTTATTTATATCACAAGAAGCAATTCCACATAAGTTAAAATTTTCTGCCTGCATTATGTCTTATGTCCTGGTACTAAAGCCGTTAAATTAGGTTAGAATCCTGTCCATTGACTGTAGAACTACTCGTAATCTAATCTTCCTAATAACATTAAGAGAGCAGTAGAATCCTTCCAAATTAAGGGTAGGATGATCTATTAGCATTTCAAGTGTGTTTTCGTGCAGGGTTACCGGTAACAATATAAACAAATTCTATAAAGCGTGAGTCATTTCAATACGTTATTTACTGAAGCCTGAAAATGGAACCACTGCCTCATCAAAGGTAGAGTTTAGGCTTTTTAAGATACTTCTGCAGAATTTATCAGAGATGAAATTAAAAGAGTTCTGCAAAAGCATAATGGGGTTCTGTAGAAATGATTCAGAAATCCTGCTGCGGTGAGCAGAGAATACTTTTTACTCTGCGTAATTGTAAAAACAGGGTAACGAAGAGAGAATTAAAGGGCAGATACTTGGCACTGGCTCAGTGACAGCAGGATGAGTCTGCCTGCTGCGGCTCAGGAGCTGCAGGTTTCTGTGCACACAGTTACAAACTCCACAGAAAAATGAGCGCATGTTTGCCTTCCTCGCATTCATTCTGGGGTGATCTATGAAATGAAAACTGAATGAAGTATACCGACAAGCGCTTACAGTCCAACAAAGACTACATATTGAATATACTCAACTAGCTCCTACTCTATTTTCTATTACTTTCCCCTTCACGTATTCATCCTCACTACACACAAGCTCTTTAAAAATATTTTATAAACAAATATAAGCTCTTGTGAACACACTTTTCTGAAATAAAATGACACAACTCTTCCAAATCTTGAAGTCCCTTTTTTTTTTTTGTACGCTGCTAGTAAGGATCTTGCATAAGTAGGGCCTGTTGTGACAGGACTAGGGGTAACGGTTTCAAAATAGAAGGAGGTAGATTTAGATTAGATATTAGGAAAAAGTTTTTTACAATAAGGGTGGTGGAACACTGGCCCAGGTTGCCCAAAGAGGTGGTGGATGCCCCATCCCTGAAAACATTCAAGGCCAGGTTGGACGAGGCTCTGAGCAACCTGATCTGGTTGGAGATGTTCCTGCTCCTTGCAGGGGGGTGGACTGGGTGGGCTTTAAAGGTCCCTTCCAACTCAAACCATTCTATGATCCTATGATAAATAATAAAAACAGAACAAATTTTTCTGCCTTTTAAGAGGTTTCTATGCCAGACTAACTCCAAGGGTGAAGTCAAGTGCATCTAAAAGGCTACTGCACGTGGGAATCATTGCGCACAAGAAAATATTGAAAAATAGTGAAAACGAGCCAGGATTTAGCATGAGACATGGGCAGAAATATCTAAATCAGTTGGTTCCAATACTTACGACACATCAAGAAAAAAATAGGCAGAAGAGCATCATATAGTCAGAACTGGGATAAAGGCTAAAGCACAGGTTTTACTTTTCATGTGGTGTCAAACACTCATATTTAAAGTACTGGCCATATCTATTTCTTATGTGTAAACATATTTTTCCATAAATGACTCCTAGCATGTTTGAAACAATAAATCATCTCCTTTTTTTCATCTATTTAATGTCTTATTTTGTTATCTTAGCAATACTTTCTTTTTTTGACCCAGGCTAAGAAAGGCCAGGATTCATTAATTTAAAAGCGTTCCTGGCTTCGCTGCCAGCCCTAAGGGACCCTACCGTGGATAGCAGGAGATGAGCACGCAGTCAGGAACGATAGCCCTTCTCGTATGACCTCCAGTTTTCTTGACAGACAAAACACCTGGCAGAGCTGTAAGATAAAGGTCTGGGATGATTTTTGAGGCCACAAAGATTCGGAAAGTCATTTTTATATTCTTTGTAATGGTATAAAAAAGGGACAGCAGCAATACCAGTGCTATAAATAACTTTGTGAAGAATCTCTCCTGATCTTCACACCTCAGACTCTCTGTCACAGGCACAAGTCTAATGTTTTCATTCATCATCTCAGCATAGATAAAAATGATCCATTTTTGGAGGAGCTTATTGTCTTTGGATTACTTCTTCCAAACACAGACCTTAGCTATTCAAGGTGGATGCCTGGCTCAACCATGACCTTGTCAATCTCATTAAATCTTGAATGAATTTTCTCAAATTTTCTTATCAATCAGGGTAATTGCTTCTTGCAGGAAATCCAATCTGCTGTTAACCACATCATTACCTGGTGATCGAAGTCCTCAAACTCTGTGTAAGCTGGAATCACTCAAATCACCCAAGAGAATAGAGAAGTTTAAATTGACAAACACATCTCCACAGGTCATTTCCATTTCAGCATTATCGCCCAGTTTGTCAGATACCTTGAGCTATTTTTTAAGAATTAAAATACTTTTACATCAGGCTTTAGTCTCATAAAAGATGACACTATCCTTGCAAAGGCTGTGTAAGATGAGAAGAACATGAAAAGACGGAAGGAAAAAAAAAAACATTGGAAGTTGATTTTAAGCAGAGATCTGAATGGTACAGTATATAAAAACTTAAGAAGACAAGAAAATCCATACAGATGGGGCGAAAGGTCTATTTAATCTAAATCTTCCCTACCTGGGAAAGAGTGTAAGAACAGGGTGGGAACGTACTGATACCTCCTCAGAGTAGTTTATTGGCTCTCATCAACCTGCAACTTTCTGAGCCAGGGCAGTCTGGTTATTTTTAACAGCCCACACTGGATTTTTCTTTTGTGATTCCATCCAGCTGATGTGAACCTGCACAAGATATTAGTACATACAATAGCTCCATCTCTGTTTTACCCATGGGCGGCTTGGATGCCATGCTCATTCAGGCCAGAGAGAAAATGGTTAACTTTGAAATACAGCAATGTAATTAAGATGATTGTGAAGAAAGGTTTGGGGAGGGCTGGGAGCAAGTAAGGAAAGTTGCTGTTCTGTTGATGCAGATCATAGAAAGATTTATCAAGAGGTGCCCTACTTTCAGAGACACTACCTCTGGTGTTCCTCTACCAACACAACAGCTCTTGTGCTGTGGAGACTAGTGCTGTATGGTAGTAATTCTGAGCTTTTATGATTAAAAAAATAAGTATTTCACGTGCAAAAATAAATTAGTCTTTCCCATACTAATTAATATTTCACCAATATAGAGCTCTGATCTTTATTTTCAACATTTGAGAAGAAAATCTATTAATATAGAAATCTGTCTTATAATCTCTCCTAAGGATCTAGGCAGAAGTCCTTGGCATTCCCACCAACTTAACAGGACATCACTGACTTCAGTGCAGCCAAGACTTTTGCTAATGGTGTGGTTTTGTGAAGCTGGTGGGAAAGCTAACCAACTCCCTGACAAAATCAGCAAATTCCTCCTGATATACAAATCTGAGGTAACTATGCACACCAACAAATGTACGTATGAAGTATATCCCTTAACTATTTAGCTTTATGTAGAAATGGACTTCCTACAAACTTTAATGTAAGAAAATAAAGAATCCAGCCAGCTGCATGTCTGTATGTCTTCCAGTTTGCCCCAGTTAACAGTAACACCACTGCTGGATCTGTTGATGTTCTTGAGAAGAAGGGATGCTAGATGATGGTATCTCATGTCAAACACCGCTCTCTCAGGAAAACCATGTTTAAACTTTCTCTCATCTCATGTCCTGTTCCACAGACCACGAGTAATTAATCATATTGCAAACCTTATTTTGCATGACTGTACGTATTTCTCAGTCTGTTAAGCTGCAGATTGATTTTCCTCCCATCTCAAGTCTGTTACGTTATTGGAATAGTTACTTTCCTTCTGTTTCCAAACTTATTAGCTTTATAGAAAAACTCAAATGGAATGCATGAGATGGAAAGGAGCTTTCCAGTGGTTAGAGTATCTTTGGCTAGTATTTGATTAACACTGATGACAACTAATTCATCCTCATTTATAAAACTTACCGGGCAATACTGAGTTACAACGCATAGCTGCAACGCAGAAACCTGGAGACGATGTGTGTGAACCTGCTGCCTCAAGCCATCGCTGGTGCTGCACAGCAAAGCAGAAGGAGCAGGCATTTACATGCTGAGCAAAGATGTCCACAGCTTGAAGATAACATGGGTTTTGGCTTGTTTAGAAGAATTACAACCTCAAGTCTTCTGGAAAAGACACAGAAAAGAGCTAAAGCAGATGCAGGAGGTAGGGCAGACCCTGCTCAGTGTGAAGCGGGAGGGTGTTTTACCTCTTGCAGGGACTCTCTGGCGTTACACTATTCAAGTGACCATGGCCACCCCACACCACCAGCAGGACTTTGGCACATCCAGACAGAGATCCCACCTCCACTCTGGAAACTGTCGCATACTGCAAACCTAATGATTTATAATTACGGTCAGATTTCTGTTATTTTGTTCCCCCCACAAGAAACCTAACACTATGACTGAAAAAAAAATAATCACTTTTATGGAAGCTTTTGTAAAAAGATCGCTAAGAGGAACAGAAAATATATTATCACCAGAGAACTGGGGCTATCTGTCGGAGGACTGAAGAACAAGAAAATGGCTGTGATTGTACTTTACAGTTCACCTCTTTGACAAACACAAGGAACCCAAGGACAAGGGCAGCACGGAAAAGGAGACAACGCAAGTGAGCTACACAAAGTAACCAGCCACTTAATTTTCCTTTTACGTGACCTAAATCCGTCCCTTTTATCTCTTGCTCTGGTCTCCTAAGGAAAATAAATGCTGGATTTTCAGATAGCCTGCGCCTGCACAATGACTACTTAAGCCTGAAAAAGATTTTTGGCTGACTGCAAAATTTCAAGACATGTTTTGCACTAAAAATAAGACAAAGGCAACCACAAGGTTTTCAGAAGTGGAACTCCTCCCAGCCAGTGCCCATCCAAGGCAGGGAACGCCAGCTTTCCACTTGCATGCTCCCAGGTAGCTCTGTAGAGGAGGCCTTACAGGATGCATTTCCACGCTGTTAACTGGGAGGGGTCTGGCAGTAGCCACAAACTTAGGCTAAGATAAACAGTAGATTGAAAAATCAGAATAAAGATGTTTAACTCATTCAGAGAGGCATCTCACATGCCAATATTAATGACAGGATCTCCAGAAATGACATTATTCTACAGTCAGAGCTCTATTTTCTCATTTTTATCAGCCTAGTCTACGTGCTGCTGCCCCCCAGGGACCTCAGTCAATGATCAGGGCTCTGGTCAGCACCCAAATGTATTCTTGTATAATCACAGTAGGGTGCCAATACCCTACTCCTATACACTAAGAACATACTGCTGACATTTAAGATTGGTAAATTAATATCTTAATCTTTTTAAATGACTAGCAGGGTGTTTACAGATGCAGAATTAAGCCTTTGCTCTGTTATTCACAAACACTGTTGCCACTGATGTGAACACCTCATATACTAATGGAGTTTAAAGGTTACAGTGCACCCTTCCAGATGTGGTGGCCCTTTTAATCAGCAAAACAAACACCACAGCACATTCATTAACAAGATTTCAAAAATCTTTTTGG
The DNA here is from genome assembly GCA_011801015.1 of Ardeotis arabs. Lineage (NCBI taxonomy): Eukaryota > Metazoa > Chordata > Aves > Otidiformes > Otididae > Ardeotis > Ardeotis arabs. The sequence continues at coordinate 33,057 of JAAGAY010142244.1, forward strand.
ATGATAGACAAAAGTCAAGTATTAAAAATATTCACTTGAAATTTCCTTTTTCTAATGCTTAATGTTCCTGGCCTATAGGTATGGAATTATATGCAAAGCTAATTCCAAGGTAAAAATAAATATAAAATTATTGCTAAATAAATGATTGCTTCTTTGTTCCTCATGCATCATATAATTAATACCATGATGTGATCTAACATGTTAAGGAAATAAGAATTTGCCATCAGCAGACTGAAAGAAATTTGTTTATTAGTTTACTGTGATTCAATTTATGAGAATGTGCTTCATTGATCTTTGCAAAAGAACTTTAATTGGAAATGAATATCACAATCTATTTGCCACACCACTAAACCCAGTCTGCTACAGTTCATTAAAACTACACCTGCTACTTAATTTTCCAATAAGAGGAAAAACTTTGCATTAATACAATAAGAAGCAGTTAGAAAATAGGCTCGGTAGACCACTGCTTTAATCAAGGTGTTCCTCACGTGCCCTTACGAAATTCTGCGAGGAGCTGATTGGGATTTTGTGTAGCACTTACACCAGAGCCTGAATTCAGACAGCGTGCATTTTGATTGCTACTCTCAATGTGCAAAGTCATTCCTCCTTCACCTGAAAGATCTAAAAATCTGTAACCAGCATGCAGATTCCGAAGAAATATTTGAACGCTTTGGGCCATTGATGCTCCTGCCCCAAAGCAAGGGCAAAAAGACCAAAATAAGCCTTTTCCATCTCTTGTGTGATCTCTGGAGATCTGAACTGGGGGGCAGCGTCACGTGTACCTAGGGAAGTGAATCGAGGAAGACAACAACAGAGCATAAACACCCTCATGTCCGAATCCGTACATTTAAGTCAGAGCAGTCCTAGAGATCTTGGAGCCTCTAGAAACGGTATTATTTGTGGGCTTTTTCCAAGGACATATGCCACACTGCCACATCTATTCCTAGGTGGGACAAGGGGTCCCTTTCAGCTGGCTGGGAGATTTTTCCCCAAAATAATTATCACACTCACAAGAAGTCCCCTGCCCCTTTCTTCCCACTGGTCGGTCATTTCTGTGTAGCCAGGATTTAGTCTTGACTTACTGAAGTTCCTCAACAGTGAGCTTACTAGAAATACATAGCTCTTCCTGATTAATATGTTTATCCTGATTAAAAAACAAGACCGCAGTGAAGCACCGCAGTCTCCTTCATAAAGCCTTTTTCATTTTCACACAGTGCCTAATTAATAGGATTCTTTCAACGTGATTACCCTTGGTGTAATATTTTTAAGAGAGTCTGAAAAATTAATTCTTTTACGGGTTAGACTTAGATCGTTGTAATTTTTCATTAAAAATGTTTTGCGGGGTCAACTTCTGACCCTGCATTTTGCAAAAATGGAAGGCACCAACTGCCGCAGAGCTATCATGGATTTATCACATCATGAAAACACGGCATTGTAAAGCCTCACTGGGAACTCTGCCCTCTGGCTACTCAGACCATCTCTGACAGAATTACTTTTTTTCCTCCAGAAACACTCATTTGTCAAAATGGAAACTGCTCCCCTGAATGAAGAGGCTTCAGGTGATTCTCCAGACCTGGAAAAAGTGTTGGATAAAATTCAGGAATGATGAGAATATTCATTCCGACATCTTTGGGGTGAGAAATCCCAACAGGAGGTTTGTTTCAAACTGCTTTTTCATTTTGAAATTTAATTTCACATCTATTTCCAAAAAGGAGAAATATAAAATGAAAAAGAATGAAGCTGGTAATGACACGTTTTGAAGTTACCAACGTTAAATATTTTGAAAACCTAAAAATTAAATATTTTCACTGGCCACATGATTTTTCCCCCCCTGTATGCTAATGTATGAGGATTGCCAGATCACCTTTTATCTCAAGGTGGAATATTCTTACAGGAGGGAATGAATGGTCTCCATCCTGCAAAGCGAGGGCTTTTCAGTCAGCACCTATGCAGAAAACGCAGAGGAGTGCTGACAACACGGCCAGATGCTTCGGAAGGCCAGGATCCGCCGAGGACGGAGGCGGCTCAGTGGTCCATGTGACAAGTTGCGCTGATGCTCCACCGCAGCGGAGACGAAGGAAAGCCCTTCAGTAGGGCCCTATTTCTTCCTGACTTTCTGCATGGGCCTATGAGTTGGAGCGTTACATTAATTTCCCCCGCACTTAAATTGTTCCCTACTGGCTTGTGAAAGTATGATTAATATTCTTCAGGAATCTGTTATTAATTCTTCATTACAGTGTAGTCGCACAAAAGGCAAGGGGAATATTATGTCTGGCTTGTTGCACCTCACCAACCATTTCCATAAATATCTTAAAGAACAGAGAGGATGCAGAGAATGAAGAGTACCAGCGACTGCTTACATTCCAGGCACTGCAAAATAAATCACCAATCTGTCTGATTTAATAAAAAAATAGTACAGAGCAGAGTTAAATCACGGAGTCGGAGATTGAAAAGTACAGTTCTGTGAATGTGCCTTAATATATTCAGCATATGTATTATATATGTTATTTACATTAGCTGCACAAAGGCAAAAAGGAGGCTTTTATACGCTATACTGTTCTAATAAACAGCATGGATCCAAAACAAAATTACAAACGGTCTTAAAAATGAAGTACACCCAAAACACACGACCTGTAAATAAAGACTAGCCTATAGAGGAAAAAAGAGCTACAAGAATTCACCAGTGAATAAATACAGCACAGCATAATTACAGGCTCCTGTGTTTTTCAGCCAGAGTACAATCATACAGTTTACTCAAAAGTCTTCTAATATCCTCTGGGTATGTACTGCATTTAGGAGAATGCTTGCTTTGTGAGCTCTCTCTCTTCCCTGCCTGGCCCTCCACACTCTTTAAATGTCCTTTTGGGAAAAAGTCTGCACTTGACAGAGGATGAAACAGATTCTTGGAGAAATAATTGGCTTTTTGAAGTTCTAATTTTGACCATTCTTGCTTTCCCAGATCCTCCAAAGTCCAAATTCCACTGATGCTCATAGCTATTTTTCTGTTGGCCCTGATTGGCTTTGGACCACATCTGTTTTTGCTAGGTCCCAAATTTATTTATTTATTTATCATCTTCTGGCTATTAAAGGGAGGAAAAATATTACTAATTCATTTATGCTACGTTATCGCCTTACTATTTTGAGTTAAGTCAATTTGGCAAATCAGTAATTTCAAAGATACTGTAAATCCAAGTATGTGTGACCACACACAGCTAGTAGCACCCATGCCCACTGCCCCCTGTTACCCATCTCATGGAAACATGACCAGAGCCAACACAGAAAAAGCCAATTTTGCCAAGTCCTAATCGTTACGCCTTACTTTAAGGGAGGAATAATTCTGAAGTAACGTGATATTACAAGTGGACTGCACTTGTGTTAATGTGTTAATGCCAGCTAATTAGGGTTTCGGCTATTCCACCATCAAGACAGATGAGATCCGGTACTGCTGTTTTTTTTTCCCCTGCAAGTCACAGATATTCAACAAAAACACTGTGAGTTTTGGGGGATATGTAAGTATTTATGTACAGTACTTTGACTCTTTGAGACTTCTGCAACATGGGGAAAATTAATACTGGAACTCCGGTTAAAACCAAAGTTGGAGAGATCTTTTATAGAGATTATTTACTTTAAAAGGACACAAATATAGAATCTTAAATCCATTTGTCATTGACACAAATGGATTTGCCTCTTTCTTGCTTTGATCAATGGGAATTTGGCAGTTTGTGAGGGAGTTAAACTTTCCATGGCTTTCCACGGGCAAAAAAGGCTGCTACAGGTTGTGTCTGTGGAAGCACCAAGTAGCGACAATGATGAAATTTGACTGATTTGCTAAACCATGAAATCAAAGCTTGCTTTGTTCAGAGCATTAGCACATTTTCTTTTGCCTGTGTGTTTATTACAGAAGGTGCACTTTAAAAAAAAAAAGACAGAATAAAGCTATTGAGATCGAGATCATGGGGATATTGAATCAAAACCAGGTTCACTCAGTTAACCACGAACAGAAGTTTGTATTAAGGTACAATTTAAAGCAGTCTGGAGATCCAAAAATAAAATGTCTAGATACGAATCTGAATCAGCTCCAGAATCCTGTTGTTATTACAGAGAAAGCTGAAGCTTCATGAATGAAGGTACACCAGCTGATTCAAGGTAAGCAACTGGATATAGCACCAGTCTCCAGTGAAAAGGATAAAACCAGCTTGCTCCCCCGACATAAACTACGCGTGTTGAAGTGGATTATGGAAGAGACACGTTCTAATGAAAAGTACCGCAGAGTGAACACTCCTGAGACGACAATGAGATGAGAACCTGTTCTCCAAATTCTCTTCCTCCCAGCGCCCTCGCACTCCTAAGAGCTCTCAATTGCTCCTTTCTGTTAAGTATTTGCTGTCTCATTTCCCCCCTGCTCAGCGTTTACCTGCTTCAGCTCCTCTTTGTCCCCTTCACAGCGAATTAAACTTTACTTCCCTTCCCCTCAATAACTAACCTCCTCTTCAAACACGACCTCCGGCCTGTGCCATCCTTGCAAGTACAAGCACTGTGTGAAGAGGAGGAGTTTCATTGAAGCTTTTATTGATGCGCACAGGCACACAACACAGTGCCCAGGGATGCAGCAAGACCAGGTTGGACCAGCATCAAAGGTGAAAGGGTCCTCTAAGAAGAGATATGACACTCTGCCTTCTCCTTCCATCATACAAATGAACTGTGGAAGGTAAAACTTCAGGATTTAACAGTGTAAATATGAATGTCCAGAAAGATGGACATGGATCACTTCAGGATATGCAAGAAATAAAGCATGGTCTTGATCTTTATTATGTGTCATTTTGTCATATAAAGACATATGAAAACTCCTACAGTATCATGTATTGAAGGTGAGGTGCATCTCACCCCACTTGAGCTAGCTACAGGTTATCTGTCTAGATTATACTTGTGATTTATTTAAACTATTTTTGGATGCGGTGAATCATCATTCAGAAAATAGCTCTCTGTCTCTCCAGAGACCACAGAGGGAGCAACTTCCAGATGATTAGAATCAGCTGAGATGGAGCCTTTCACAGATAAATGAACAAACCGCACAAACTGTACAAATTAGGAAGATGTAATGGAATATTTTGCCTGATTCTCAACTGAAACATGTTAATTGGCTATTATTTGCAAACTCCTGACTTTATTTAAACATATTTAAATAATAGAAAGTAGTTAGAAAAGCAACTTCTATTGTTTATTTGAAGCACTGATGTTAATTTGGTAAATTTTGGAGAAGCAGTCAGATATGCTGGAATTGTCTCTGAACGTAAGGACAGACCTTAGGACTATTCTTTCTCACAAGATTCACAGTTCACAGGAAAAACTTATTTTATAATCAGTGACCGATTCAGTCTTAAATGAACGATCTTCTTCATATCACAAAATAATCTGTTCACATTCAATGGAACAGTCAAATCTGGCAGCAAAAAAAAAAAAGAGGAAAGGTAGTTACAGCTGACATGGAAATATAAAAGAGATCCAAAAATATAAAACAAGCAATAGAGCTTGGATAAAAGAGTATGGTGAACACAGTTCAGAAATATTCGTTCATCAGATAGATCTGTAGAAGTCTGCACTGACATTCTGAATTTGGATAAACTGCACAGGTTTTGATCTGGCCCTGGAAAGACGGAGGATTTGCTACCTCATCCAGGATACACGCTAGAAAACGCTTTTCACGTAATTCAAACGAGCACATAATATAGAGAAAGAATAAGAAAATTCTGATTCAAAATCAAATCTGAATGGATACAAGGGATTCATACTGCATAGTCTGGGGCTGAAAAGATGTAACTTACAGATTCAAAGCAACTCCAGTTACAGTTAATCAACAGGAACATGTTGGATTTGTAAGGGCCAGATTCCAGTTACTTCACTCATATTGAATTAACAGTCTTCCTTTACAAAAATTCTGACTTAAATCAATGTGTCTGCTCTGGAAGTAACATCATCACACCCAGCGTGCCTTATATGTTGATACAAATACATCACAGATGTCTGGTGCAGTCCCTGCTACCCATGGCCGCACAGTATGGAGTAGTTGCCATCCTAATACTGATTGTTGGCTGGATTACAGATGCAGATTACAGATGGGTCTGAATGAGATTCCCATAACATGCCAAAGTGCAATTAGCTTTCTCATGAAATCAAAATAATTTAAAAAAAACCACAACATTTTTTGCCTGGGTTAGACACTAAGATGCCTTGATGGCTTTTAACACAAAGATTTACTGCACATTTACTCCAGTCAAACTCCTAACACAAACAGACATGAGGTCTAAATGAGTTACAAACTTGTAAGAAAAGATTGAGGAGCCATTGCAGGCAGCTCGGTAACCCGCACAGCAACACGCACATCAGCAAACCAGACTGCCGGTTCCATGGACAGCCAGCTACGGATGATCACGGCAGTGTGAGAAACAACCGCTCCGTGCTATCCAGGCTGCCTCTTCACCAGGAGCAGCCGCAACTCTAGCAGCCTATGCAATATATATAGAATCATTGAATCTTTAAGGTTGGAAGACACCTCCAAGATTATCAAGTCCAGCCATCAACCTAATATGACCATGCCCACTAAACCATGTCCTGAAGTGCCACATCTACACGTTCTCTGAACACCTCCAGGGATGGTGACTCCATCACTTCCCTGGGCAGCCTGCTCCAGTACCTGACCACTCTTGCAGCAAAGAAGTGTGTCCTAGTATCCAACCTAAACCCCCCCTGCCACAACTTGAGGCCATTTTGTCTCATCCTATCACTAATTACTCTGGAGAAGAGACCAACACCCACCTCCCTACACCTTCCTTTCAGGCAGTTGTAGAGAGCAATAAGGTTTCCCTTCAGCCTCTTCTTCTCCAAACTAAACAATCCCAGTTCCCTCAGCTGCTCCTCATAAGACTTGTTCTCCAGAACCCTCACCAGCTTCATTGCCCTTCTCTGAACGCGCTCCAGCAACTCAACGTCCTTCTTGTAGTGAGGGGCCCAAAACTGCACATAGTATTCGAGGTGCGGCCTATATCTAGTGAGTGCGGCCTATGTGAATGCAAAATCCAAAGGCTTAGTTTATGTCGTCCACGGGAGAAGAAATGGCAAGCAGCACAAGGTGGTAGCATTTTAATTTGTCCCAGATGTCTGGGAAGTAAACGAGAGGCAAAGACCCTCCAGAGAGCAAAGACTGGCCAATGCCAAGAGCCAGAGCTGAGGAGCACAGCTCTCTGGAGGGAAACTGAAGGCAGTTTGGCATGGAGAAAAGCAGGACACATAAAAACAGCACAGGGTAAGAGGCCTCCTTTCCCATATTTAGCTTGTTAGAAATGACACTTCATGATACTTTCTGAGTATCAAAACCTTGTCTATCAACCTCAGAGCATTTCCCAAGACTTTGAACTCATTTGTTTCGCACTGACCATTACAATTCCCTACTAAGAGACACATTTGAAAGGAACTCCTACTTTCCTCGCTTTTGGGAACACAAATAACACAAATAACTTTAAATATAGAATAAATTCTCTGTAGAAACTAGGGAAGGTCTACAGACTGGCATATGGCTCATCAGCAATTTCACAGCAACCAAATCCACTGATCACAGAGAGCGCTCACGGATCGTGCGTGCTACCTCTCCTGCTTCCAACACGCCAGGCCTGAGAAAGATGCATTTGATGACAGGATAAACAGGGATATACAGTGGAACTGAAGGAGTATTAATGCCTTTTAGAAGTTCCTCCTGCAACTTCATCTGGAATATTGTGTAAACTGTAGTTTAACAGCTTAGACTGAAGCGGAACAGCTGGAAAGCCCAAGGAGAAGACCAAGGAAACAGGGAGCCTAAAACATGTCATGTAGCAGATCAAAAACGGGGTCTGAGTGAGGATAAGTCTGATGTGACAATTTAAATGGCAAGAGTAAGCATGACATTCGCAGTGAAAGAAAAGCATACGGGAAGGTACAAATTGACCGGTTAGGAATAAATGTAACCTAGAAATGAAAACCATTAGAAATGCGAGGTCTTCAAACAGCCTCACAGTAGAATTAGTGGGAAGCAAAAAAACCAAAACCTGCTTAAATGATTTTTAAAAAGAGCTTGAAACTTTATGTATGAGGAAGAAAACCACCTGCGATTACTGGACTAAGACTGACACTACAACATCTGTGGTTTAGGACATAAATTGATCTTCAACGGGAGTCGAAGTGAAACCACTACACTATACGTATTCTGCACACCTCTGGGGAGTGCAGAATAACGGACCACGGGAAAAGTCAGTCTGTTTCAATAAGGTAAGAAGTATATCAGCACAAGCTAGCTGAAACCAGTGCTTTTCCAGTACTTTCAGTGGAATCTGAGACGTATCACATACACGCATCCTCAGTATTTTGTTAATTTTTTCACTTACACATATGTTTAGTTAGTTTTCAATGACTGAAAATCACTAGGCATACCAAGATTCACTTGCCATCCAACCTTTTCAAACCAGTCAGTTACTGGATCTAACATTTAGAGACATATTTACCCTATGTACATTCCCATTAACTTCCACTGAGTAGCAATGGGAAAGAGTGCAGCAAAGTTCCCTCATGTGGTTAATTTATCTGTAGAAAGACTTAGAAAAATCTGCAATACAAAAAAGCATTTCAGCTTGAGAGGGAGAGGGGATGGACGCAGACATTACATGCACAGAAGATGGAAAGGCAAATAGGAAGGGAAAGACTTGAAATTGTAATGTCTTGGCAATAAATGCTAGCCTACTTGAATTTTAAGGAAATGAAAAGAAAAAGCAGATTAAAAAAGGTGCAAATAACAATATTTTGAATTGCTAAAGATATTGTTTTCTCTTTGGAATAAATGTTTTATCATTAAAATGTATGATTTGCTTCATTACTCACACTCATTTCCCTTCCAGAGGTACGGATATGATCACAACTTATTTCACAGGACCAATATAAAAAGCTTGAGCTTTTATTTTCTTTCATTTCAGTGTTCAGTCTGATAACTATGAAAAACATTTCCACCCTGAAAAGTTTAAATGCTTTCTATCTGAATGTACAGGTTGCAATAGCCAGCAGCATCTTTTGCCTACCTGTAGTTTCAATTCCAAATTCCCTTTCCTGACTCAGAAAAGAGAGCTGAGAAGTGATTTATTTCTAAACAGGTTACCAAGAATAAAGGATCTGGTTCTAGATTTTTGGATGTGGAGTGAGCAAAACCAGCTGCTGCATGAGTTAAAAGGGGAAGAAGATAGGGAAAAAAAAACATATGCACGTACACATGTACACTTGCGGAGCTACCTGGCACTCAGTTAAACCAACACATACTAATGGAGGGATTAATGAGGACTGCAAAGGAATCATTCCGGAGAAACTGAATGGTGCCAAACATTAAGGGTTAGAAATATATGGAGAAATTACTTACAGAATCATCAAACGTAACGAATGACAAATTCTGTTAGAATGACAATTCTAACAAAGAAACTGAGAAAGGCAAAGTTCAGCAACATCACAGTTTAAATGCTCCCCCCTAAGATGCATTAAATGAAACTCATTTAATATGAAGAAAGCTGCTCCGGAATTTATGGGCAGAATTTGTCTTTGTGCAGCTACCAAGGAGAAAAGGCAAGTGAGATTGCATTGAATAACAATCAAGAAAAGAAGGGGAAAATTTTCAAAGACAAAACACGTCGGTGGAGGGCTGCCTGGAAAAGGGGATTATTCTCTCCACAAAAAAGAATTCTGGATGAACAACATTCATGTCCTCAAAATATTTTTCCAGTCAATATTTTAGTCAATCCAGCAAGAACTGCTTTTACAAAGGCAAACTAGTCCATAGATACTTATCATTGAAAGTATTGCTTTGGTATTATTGCAGAGGATTCATTAAAACTATGCTCTTTGGCAGGTGTGTTTCCTGGAAACTAAAAGAAAACAAGAGAAATCTTTAACAAAAAAAAAAAAGAAAAAAATATACAGAAATCACAAATAGAAGTCAGATTTACAGCTGGTGTAAACTGGAAGGAATTCTTTGCCTTCCCATCAAGGACACACTTGCACAAAGCAGCTGTCCGAAGAGAGCAGTGTCCTTCATTTTTTTCACCTGTTCATAATTTCTACTCTTCCCCAGTCTGTTTCATTCCACTACAAAAATGAGCAGAAGAGAAAGGCAATAAAAGGTACTTGCTGTACAGCTGGGTTTTCCCATTGTTCCCTTCCCATGATCACAAAGTCTACAGGACTGTATTTTCTTCGGATTTTACTTCTTCCACAAATTATATCCCAGCAGCAAAATCACAGCACTTCCACATGTGAAATGTTTGTTAAGAGCACACGCGTGCTGGACCTGCAGTCAGGACCTAACTGCCTTTTCAGCACAGGAATTAATTTGACTTAGAGCAGCTATGAGTCAAGTCCTGTGTCTGCACGTAGTACCCCCAGTATTTGAATAAACATTTGTTTTTCAGTATGCTCAAAAAATCACGAACCAGATCTTCAGCCATTATACAACGGCAGACATGCTTTAGAGTTACACAAATGTCAACCCTCCAGCGAGGAAAATGGCACAGAAGAACAGGGCCCAACATCTCACAGTCAAGTGACCTCAGCTGAGGTTCTGGTTTATTGGTTTAAACGTCTTTTTCACCTTGAAACGTCAAGTCTGTATGTATCTCATTTCCTCAGTATCGGCTACAGCATCCCTTGAGTTACACGTCTTTAATCCTACAAAGCAGAGGTGACAGCACGTTCGCCACTTGTCTCTAGAAGTTAGATGAGCTCCCTGGTTAACTGGTGAACCCTAGAGCTCCTAAATCAAGGGGAAGTGTCTGTATTAACAACTGGTTTTAATGAATCTGCAGCTTAGTAAACTTCAGCTAAGATTAATATTCATTTTATTGTACTGAATTTCTTTCCTTCCCTCTGAGAATTTGTGTGCGTGTCTATCTCACTAAAAGCTCTAGATATTACATTTTTATTTGTATGTTAATTTAAATTGCCGCTTAAACAAAAAGGACAGGATTGGAATGATCACAAACGTGAACAGAGTCTACTCAAAGATCTTCATCCTCCATGCCACAATGCTGTGTGTGCACTTAAAGCATTTTCCCCGTTAAACACAAAGTGTCGGAGCAATATAAAATGCTGCCAACATTCTTCTAATGCATTGCTGGTTTGGAATAAAGCTTTTTATTCCATTTGAGCTCAAGTGGTGAGGTGCATGTGAATAATTTAAAAAGTACCAATAAAACACATTTACCTATGTTTGCTGGGGAAAAAATAATACTGGAATTTAGTAGGCAAAGGGTAAAGAGAAACATTGCCATCCAAAGTTAAGGAAACTCCAAGGTAGCAAGTAAATCACAACAGCATCAAATCACATCTGATAACGTATTACCCAGTTTGGGACAGTTCCCATCTGCATCTACAAACACACAGCAGCACTGACTGTATCTTTAACCAGCATCCTGAGGCTGCCGCAGGCTCACCTCATCACTTTTTATGATTTTTTTTCATCCATTCTGCAAACAGGTGATCCCATCAGCCTGAAGTAAAGCTTACTCCCTGCATTAGAGAGTGTTGCTCTGTCCAGTTGGTGTTACATAATCTAGCAAGATGAAAGGCAGAAACCCAGCCTTGGTCCTTCAGCTCTCTCAAAAGCAGATACATCCTCTCTCTAGCTTTCCCTGGAACTAAATTTAAGTTCTTAAAATAACTAAGTAATGTCTTCTGTGTAACAAGGGAAAAACTCTTAAGTTCTTACGCAAGATGAACAACATCCAGTAATCCAGAGGTAGAGCAAATAACCTAAGACTTTTAGTGTAAGAATGCGAAGAGCTTTTCAGAATTCATTTAGGTGAAAAAAATGTTGTTTGTCATCTAGGAATGGCCACATTATTTCAGTTCTTACGGTCAGCATATATGAAAAGCAGTGCGAAGTTCACGGAAACCAGAAGCTCAGGAGTATTCCTGCCAGAAATACCTGTTTGTGTTGATCCGTCAGATAACAAATGTGGGCGTCCCTGAACCCCGAGCACCATGACCAGTCACACCCCGTTCAAACCCACACCTTTCTCAGGTTTCTCTTCTCACGCATTGGGCTATAAGAGTGGTTCCCTGATAGGAAAGAAATGACAATATCAACTCAGAATGACAATATGGAAAAATAATCAATATTCTCTGCGCCAGGCAGCCACACTAAATGCAGATGATATGTACTATAAGATCCCATTTACTGACTGCGAACTGCTTGAAGGCACGGTGGATTCGCTCCTCTGAATGGTCAGACATGGATTATTGTTATTGCCGCTTGTTTTATGGCACACAAATAGTGAGCTAAGCACTTCAGAGAAGTGGAAAAATACAGCCCCCTTATCCCAGCAGCTCTGCTAATTCATGGACCAAAACGCAGGGCTTAGGAACTCTCCTTACTTTCCTGCACGTTGACCGCGTCCAACTTTCACGATTTCTAAGGCATTAAACTAGAGAGCTGAAGGGGAATATGAAAGAATAATTCAGGTTGTTGCAGCGTGAAGGCCTGAGGCAATTAATGCTTCAATCGACAGACAAAGCACCACATGCATTTCCCTAACAATCTGAGATATGCTAATTGAGGAAAGAAAAAAACCAAACCAAACACAATGACTTCTAAAATTTGAACCCAAGAAGTTCAGGCACAAAAATATTAAAACTTTTGAAATACACATTTATATGCAAGCACGGCAAGATGTTTGTCTCCTTCATCTGCATACACACATCTAGTAGAGCTGGACTCAGCCTACCGACTTGGATCTGGTTCTAAGACGCACCACACCTTTACTAAATCAGATTTCTCCACATAGAAGTAGAGATGCACAGTAATTTCCTGTTGCACTTTAGAAGCCAGATCATAGCTCTAACTGGACAGTGGCTCCTTGATTGCAGCAAGAGTTGCATGCAGCTAGAGATGACCCCTTTTATCCCTTTCCTCAGAGATTCGAGAGATAATAATGAAGAACAGCAGGAAGCCATCTGGGATAACTCACACTCACCTGCCACTTTTACTAGCCTTAACCAACTACCTAAACATCTCCTAGGTCAGCAAGTACTCCTGAGTAAACACACTCCTCTTTTTTTTTTTTTTTCTTTTTCCCCAGAAGTAAATCTAGTTACTGTGTATCTGATTCTGGAAGGACTTCCCAGATGTGCAACTGGTTGACAGTCAAACAATAGCTATACATTTAACATCTCCTCTAGGAACAAATATGCTGGCAGACTATTAAGCTACCTGAAGTTATGTCTGTAGTTATCTGTGAATCCCCTTCACCTAGCTCCAAAGCAGCACACAGCATCAGGCTCACTTGCACAGTGTTTGCCCAAAGCACAGGTTGTTAGTGCTGGCAGAGCAACATCACACCCTGTCCAGATACTTCTATTTCCAGATTTATTGTGCATCACATGCGTACCTGCAAGGCTGCTGCATGGGAACAGCAGTCAGTGTCACAACCCCCTTTAAAGAGAGGGGTTTTTCATTTGTTCTGCAGACACACCCTTCATAATGCCATGGGGGAACTTGTGAGGGACTCTGTAACGCTACTCCAGTACATGATGTACGATCCAAACCCTGTAACTCCTCTGTGCAGCGCGACTGATGGGGCAACTCTCCAACTAAAGACAGAAAAAAGCAAAACCTGACACGCACGTTCACTGCATGTCAGTGAAATAAAGATGTGACACTTCTGATGGGGTTCTAATATTGCAGAACAGCTTGTACCATGCCACAATTTAGCTGTGACAGAACAGACAAGAGGGTTGGCCTGACTAGCCTGATTTTGCACATGTCCTCTGTAAGAACACAGCAGCTTATCAGCTGCTCACACAAACATCTTTGTTCCTCCTTCCTCGTAGTCTGTACACGCGGCACAGCCTTCCCCAATTACTTTGTTAACCATCACATTGCCTTTTCCACGCTTCTTTTAAACCAATCTATTTCAAAATGACTATAAGAAAACAATTAAAATAACAATTTACAATTATCAGGAAAAAAACTGATGTATTTGCATGATGTTTTTTCCATATAGACAGAACCTGAACAGCTGCTTTCCTGAAGAAGTAGCAACAACACAACAGGATTTAATTTACTCGGAGTCTAGAGCTACCTGCAATACCCACAAAATAAAGACCCACCAACAGAGAAATCATTTGAGGCATAAGAAGCATAAAACATAATACACTAACAACAATATCTTAAACATATGGTTTTCTCGAGTTTCATTTCTGTGAACAGGTTATAGATGACTTTTCAAAATTAAAAGCAATAACAGAGCTGCTCAATAAATCACAATGCAGAAGTCGCTGGTAAACGCATTACGGCAAAGATCTATCTTGATTCCAGCAAAATAACTTCTAGTAATTCTTGGACTGAGCCTCTCTCTTACGGATATACATATTACCTCTTGCTATACTATATCCCAGTGTACTTCTTCCACCTCCAGATTTCATATGTCACTTGTATATGCTTATATACAATCTTGGGGCTTACATAAGTTCTTGGGAGAAAAAACCACGTAGCACCAGTACAATGCCATGCCAAATCTGATTGCAGCCTGGAGGTGTTGCTGTAAAATACAACCACCAACTGACCAGCTGGGTGGCTGGACCCGGAGGAGCGACGCCGCTCGGAAGATGTTTGCAGCTCTTATATCGCACTCCGGCTGCCGTTCTGCTCTAACCTCATCGGGACCTGAATCAGCACACAGCTAGGCTGGGAATTAAAACTTCAGCTCTCCTGTCAGATCCCCCTTGAGTCAATACGAATTCAAGATTTGGATTTGTTAAACTGTGCCATTCGTCCTGACAAATTTCTCGACAGTGGCTCCAAAAAGAAAAATGTATTTTCCACCACGCAGTGCCACATTTCTCTTTATATTAATTGCTTCTTGGTCTTAATAATACCAAAGTTAGAACATCTACACAAACCCATCAAGAACAGCAGGGTAGTGTTAGAAGCCTGCAGCTTCCACAGCTTTGGCACTGATGCTACTCAGATGATGGAAGGCATGTCCGGTGGCAATGCCTGAAAGACTCAACATATTGAATTTCCACAAATTCCACAGACTTTGTGAAAAGCCCACTGTCCACAGCATACTCAGAACTCCTGTTAAATCTCCCAGATTCTTCTGGCTCCTCCCTTTCAGGAACTGCAAGTTTCAGAAGTTATCACATGTGTTTCAATGCTTAGCGGAGAATAAACTAGCCTGAATGCTTCTTTTGCTACTTTAATTAAGCTCAAGCTTTTGCCTACTTAAATTTTCTTAAAAAATGCATAAAACTATGAATTAAATATATGCATCATTACTCATCAGATTGTTTATCTCTACTAGTTTTATATGTATACACAGATGAAATATTCATGTGCTCCCTCTCCCTTCCAGAGCACAGTCACTCCTAGTTCCTTGTTCTCCCACACTAATGTTTCCAGTTGCATCGTTCAAAGTTGAAGATCATTTAGGTAAAAGCATCCTTAAGGACTTGCACCTAAAAATTCCAAATTAAGTGTTTTGGGTGGTTTTTCCCTATATTAGTAGCGGAGAGCTGCCCATATGCTTACATCAAGTCTGACAGATCTTTGATTACCCCTTAGCTTGTAGTTGTACAGCTATAATCCAGTTTAGATACATCCCATAGTTGTTAACGGATCAACACACGGAGACCTTTAAGAATAACAACCAAGGTTATTTAAGTAATATAACACAATAAAATAAAAGAAACTTCACCATGGATGCAAAAGCAATAAATGCATTGCTGATTTTCAGGCATATGTTTCTTTAAAGTTCTCAGAACATAAATGATTTAACCGCTCCACACACGTACAAACACAAAATCACAAGCCAAATTTACTGCAAACTTTGCAAGGTGCAATAAACAGGTAAAGACGTAAATTGCTGGCAATTAGGAATTTACTGAAGAGGCTAGTTAGGGGAATTGTGCTGATTCAGAGAGATGAAATGCAAATACATCGTGCTTACGTGTACGGGGCCACCGCACCTGTGTGGAAGCACGCCGTCAGCAGGCCCAGCCCAACACGCAGCCGCCGAGCGGGCAGACCCCAGCGCAGCGGTGAAATCCGACAGACACAGTATTTCCAGTGATGTTAACTGGGGAGCTGTGTGTGCTTGGCACCTAAGACCACAAAAACCTGCAAGCAAGCACCGATTGCCACTGAGACTAGAGCATCTCACTGCTGAGGATGATGAAGGACGATGGTTGTTACCGTAAGAAATCACCAGCGCTGTAAGAATTGCCTGGCTAGAGCTGAATTATCATTAGCAGCAGTGCTATTTCAGTTCCCAGAGATTACACGGCTGAGCGAGGATGTTCATGGATGGGCATGGATCGAAACAGCCCCGCTGTCTGTGGGTTAGCAAACCTCTACGTTCTGAGTGACGACTTTACCAGTGTATTCAGCTTGCATCAAATTGTTGTGGAGCAGCCTAAGCTGCGGAAGAAGCACTGGGGGTTAGGTGAGATACCTCTCCCGGGAACGCTCAGCATGGGAATGTCGCTTCTTAAGTGAAATCTATGCCATGAAAAATCTTTTTCTTTCCATTCCAAGTACATGAGTTGATAACTCAACGTTGCACTTAGCATCCAGTTGCCGGTGTTCGTGATTGCTTGAGTCTCTACACTGGTGCACGCAAGGTCCTCTGCCCTCAGATCAAGCGGCGCACGGCATCCGTCGTTGGCAGGAGTAATGACTACTGTTGGGATTCAGTCTATAGCTAAAATAAGCTGTAACACAAGCCAGGCACAAGGGAAATCCATTCAATGAGCAGCTTGAACAAATCTATGTTCAATTAATGTGGCTTTTCAAACACTGTGACAGTGTTTGTGCTCTAAGAAGATGGTTAAGACATTGCTGCCACTGATCATTACGGTTCTCCTTCCTCCCGGGAAGCAGTGTCAGTCCTGGAAGGGAGCACAATTAGTGGTAACGAGAGAGTACGGGGGGGAGCGCAGGATGAAAGGCAAGACTGGAATTACTATTAAGGCATTCCTTAGGAGAAAAGGAACTTATGAAGAGAGGATAAGGACACAGAGGTGAAAGATGGAAAAAGTAAGGAAAGAGGAAAACTTCAGAGACAAAAACAGGCAGAGAGGGGAAAAGAAAAGGGACAAAATCTGGAGGAAAATCAAACAGAACAAGGAGCTTAAAGAAAAAAAAAAAAACATTATGCTGCGATCCATGTTATTAACATTGTCTAATTTGGGGTAGAATTGTATCTTCTGTTGCCGTGCCCTGCTTTCCACAACTGGCCAGCACCCCACCTACTCCATTTGGTCAGTGTGCACAAGAAACAGCACCGAGCTACAGAACAGGTATTACAGCACAGCCATTTTCTACCAGATAGAACGTATAAGGGCTGAACTCTGCTACATACTCCTCCATCCACCTCTCACACTCTGTCCTCTCGCCAATCACTCATTGTCATGAACCCTTCGGGAGTTTGCCATCTTGTACCGTGCTGCCCCTCCTTCGGGTTTGGCTGCAATTAGCAACCAGGTCTCAAGGGAACGAGCAACAGAAGTTGGTGGTGTTACTGGAAGGGGTCTAGAGGTACCTGTCAGAAAAGGCGGCTGGTCTGGGGAGGATAGAGTGTTACCTGGAGCTGTAAGCTGCTCTGCAATGACAGGAGCGCCCTGTGAGAAACAGTTTGCTGGGAACATGATCCAGGAAGTAATAAAGGGAGCACAAAAAGTTAGGGGGATGAAGTGAAGGGCAGGGCAGTGGCGAATAACTGCTGAAGTCTTCAAGGGATGAAGGAAAAATGAAGAACAGGATAGATCTCTCATTTGTGCAAAATGAGATTCACCAAATTCGATGTTGCTATGGAGATTTACACCACCCAAGCACCAGGGTTCAACTGTTTAAGACAATGCATATAGTTATTATTTTTATTTTCCCAAATAAGTACTTGCAGCTTCTTGCTGATATATAATGTGTTTCACAATTCAGGATTCTGCCGTGGTTTGACAGATGATTGATGAACTCGCATTACCAACACTAGCAGCAGTCTTAACTGGAAAGGTGCAATTAAGAAGTACGGTATGAAACAAATGCCCTTTACAACTTAAATGGTATCTGAAGAAATGTGTTTTATCTAACAGATATGTACAAAAGAAGCAAAATTCAGTCTTTAGAAGACTGGTTTCATTTAAAAGTAAAGAAAGGACAATAACAAAGGTTAGTGCTTCAAGGGTGATGTAGACAAAGCCATGTTATCTTGCGCAGGCAGCAGGGATCCAAGAATCCAGTTCAGCATTAGTACAAACTTCTGCAACTTTTGGCAAGTTATTTAAACCCCTATGCTTCTGTTTCTCAACTTGAATAACTTGCTGGAACTAAACTTGCCCTAAGGATGTATTTTGAGACTTCAGTAATGATTCCCAAGTGCTTTGAAAAGTGCTACATCATGTAAGTGAAGAATGTCATTATTAAAATTGTGCTTCAGAAACCATCACTAGCAAGGATTTGTTCTAAAGCTAAATCTGCACCAAGAACATTTATTAGCTTGCAAATCACCAAGCTCCCATCGAGATGCAGACAGGAGCTGTGCGTGTACCGCGAGGGTCAGCTACGTACCACCCAGCCCCACTGCGTGCTGTAACGCTCGGCTGCTGCTGCCAGTTATGGCAGCCCAGCAAACACCAGTCACTGCTGGGTTAGCTGGCAGAGGGGTGCATCGCCGGCAAGGGGTAGCGTGGCCCTGCTGAGGTGTCACAGGCTCGATTCTTGTTTTAGGGTCTGACACTCAGCTACTCTGTTCCTTGGTGGTGTTTTTAGAAGATGAATTTGTACCTGTTTAGGGTTCTAGGACACCTTTCTCTGCGAGGATGTTGGTTTGGTGCAGACGCTGGCTTCATATTGAAAAAACACATTTCAAGATGCATTTTAGAGAGAAGCCTAACTGACTGAATACAATAGAGAGAGGGAGCTTTATTCAGGAACAACGAGGAATGTATGGAAGCTTAAACGGAAACATTAATTATGTGAAAAGCAGGCTCACTTTGCATAAGAAGTTATTAAGCTAAGGCTATTAGAAAAGGTGCTAATCATTTTCTTAGTGAACACACTTTTTTCCTGTAAACTCCTTAATGCTCTGAAATTTTAGGAAAGCTGCTTGTGTTTTGGAACTGCTCTGCAGAAGTTGTTCTTTCTCTCTAACACATTTGTTTCACACGCAGGACAAATGTTCACATAACCTGGTATCATTTTTATGTAAACACCGAGATGACTGATTGTGTAATCCAACCCGGTTCCTTATTGCTACCACTGCCTGCTAATGTGAAAAGCTTGTTAGCTGTCTACTTGGCTGGCAGTGCTTAACCACCTTTGTCTACAAACTCAGAGGGAAAAATTACCACTTTGCTAAAAAAGATTTCCAGAAGAGGTAGTATTTTCTGCAACAGAGATGTAATTATCCTCTTTCAAGATTACATTCAAGAAGCCATTATTTTGAAGCATCCAAGGTACGTTATACGAGGGTAAGCCTTTGAACTTATTTCAACCTTTTAAAAACTTTTAAATTTCAACTTCTTTTACACCCAAGTAAGGCAAAAAGAGTATCTTGGAAAATAAGAATAAAAAACAGACTTAAAATCCTACCTCTGGGCCCTGAGTTTCATGCAACAAGAACAGATGCAAACCAGACGATGTATTTGTAGCGCACAGATTATGCATGCATCAGCTGAGAAGTTTACCAAGACACGCGACAATACTGAGCCAGCTGAAGGGTAAAAGTTAATTCTGAATCCAGATGTACTTGAAAAAAATACGTTTTCCCACCTTTTATGAAATGGTGAGGAAAAAGGTGTTACGAACGTTCTTCAAATTGAATGTTGAAACTGTTCATTCAGCACTTTTCCTGCAGTACAGCGTGTGCCTGACCTTTACACCTGGGATGCCTCCATCTCTCCAGATGAGAATCAATGGCTTACACCACATATTCCTGCAGATGGAAAACAGTGACATCCTTGATCTACCTGTTCCAGGACAGCATCTTACACAGCTTCTTGGAAGAAATGACAAATACTTGCCCTGTGTTCGTAAATTGTATCCAAATTTACTCCAATTGGCCACAACAGCTTTTTGGAGGAAATGACAAATACTTGCCCTGTGTTCGTAAATCGTATCCAAGTTTACTCCAATTGGCCACAACAGAAGTACATAAACTGCTTCATTTAACTCTGAGGCATCAAACATAAAGCCAGGATTCAAAGCCAGTTTTGTGTTTATTTGCAAACTACTCATTTAACTGTGGTGTATACGTAAAGATGGGACCCTGTACTAGAACGCATTGCTAGTGGCAGGGTGCTACTCCCCCTTCAAGAACAAACCTACCGGCTAAGGTGAAGCATAAACTAAAGGGGAGATGCAGAAGGGACTGTAAACAAGCGAATGGAATTAGATTGCAGTTTTACTTTGAATGCTTCCTGTCTTAAACAAAACAGCAGCCACTCCTCATCACTGCTTGTTTTTTAGAGGTGATGTCCCTTACAAAGGGGATCACCCATTTCGGCACCAACAGAAAGAACCCAAATCCTCTATTTGCTCCTCTAGAGACAAGTCTTGAGGCTTAGCCTGAAGAAACAGGCTGTTTTCCGGGTGTATTTTAGATAAAATATGTCACTATTCAACAATTCCGAACAGCTCCTCTTGCCTCACCCTGGGCCACAAGGTTCCCTGATGGGACTCGGTCCCAATGTGAAGGCCACCCGGGCTCCGCGCCCACTGCGCAGCTCCAGGCGGTCGCCATATGCCTCCCTCTGCGCCTCATTCCATTTACACCCTACCTCCCTGCCTGCCTCAGCCGCTCTGCATTGGCCTTTTCCTGCAACTGCACAGCACACTGGGACAGCAGCACTGGTCGGGGCTCTTAACTGTTGCTCTAATATTTAATAACAGCAGGGTATTAGTAATGAAGGTGCATAAATATTTGGCAGGCTTGCACAAATGCTCTCCCACAGTCCTCCTGCCTAGCATCTTTCAGGATGCAATAGCACACCTTTAAAGCTGGAAAGTTAAGCTAAAAAGAAAAAGCATTTGTCGTGTTCTGGAAAAATAAGGCATATGAAAGTCACTGCAATCTATCTGAATTTCTTCCTATTAAAATCTAACCCTGTCTTACAGCTTTGTTTTGTTATTTTTGTCAGATCCCTAGATTCGTCTTGTAATAATGCGCTTTCTCCCCAGAGATCCAGCCAGTGCCTTTCATCAGCAGCAGCCTCGCAGAAGTTCCGCTTAGCTCACAAAGCAAACACAACGTTCGGCATAATATTTCAAAAAGGTCATACTGTGCTTCCTAACTTAATGGCCATTTATATTGCTTTACAACATTTAAATTCACACTCTGCTATCAAGTGGAGCCATGCCATCTAAAAATAAATGC
The DNA here is from genome assembly GCA_011801015.1 of Ardeotis arabs. Lineage (NCBI taxonomy): Eukaryota > Metazoa > Chordata > Aves > Otidiformes > Otididae > Ardeotis > Ardeotis arabs. The sequence continues at coordinate 54,488 of JAAGAY010142244.1, forward strand.
TTAAAAGCTAAATAAAAAAAAATGCCCTAGATACCTGGGTTTGGAAATGTTTTCTGCTTATCTGAAGACAAATTCTGATGCCCTTCCTCACAAGTCCTTTAACTCAAGGGTAGGTCCACTGAAAATAGGATAGTTGCTGAGGCCATGACTCCCAAGTATTATTAGATAGTGCCATAGGTTCCAAAATCCCACAATCTACCTCACATGGCCAGTAGCACAGCATCCAAGCACCCTGAATTTAATATTTATTTTCACAGCATACCTTTGAAAGAAGGAAAGGGTAGTAATCCCATAGGACAAGGATGCACAGAGGAATTCAAAGCACGCATAGCCGTGTGCAATGGTTGTAGACCTGCTCTACCCACACGTGAGCTAGCGCCAATCCAGGAGCCTGAAACCACACCAGCCCACGCTGAGCCAAACCTCCAGTCCTGCTCATAGCCATGAATTTTAGCTCAGCACTCCATCCCCCCATCACCTGGCCCGTGGCTCACATCTGACTGCTGATTAGTGAAAAGGCATTTCTCTACAGCTGACAGTGCCAGTTCAGAGCACGGCTGATGAAAAGTTAAAAAAGAAGCATTTGTCCATAGGTACCCACTTAAACTAAAAAGCTGATGGTAAAACTCCTCTTTTGCTGAAATGGAAAAGTTTACATGTAAACTATTGTTGCTTTGAGGCAGTACAAGCTGATTAGCCAGCACAACAAAGCTTCACAAGAATTTAAAGCAAGCACAGCTTGAAAATACAGCTGCTGCCATTAAATTAAGTTATCCTTTACCACTCGTACACACATCCACAGATAAAGATGTATTCTATCGATTCCTTCCCTTAGATATGAAATCAGATGGAGGGCATGGGGCACTTCTTGAATCATTACTTATTTCTACGTGAATCACTGCTGCGTCCATAAACATTTCCCACATCGCAGTGTTTGCCTCGCTTGTAGTTTGTGCAGTGATTCCCTGTCCTTTGAGGGGGAATCACTGCAAATGCCACTGACCCAATTTTTGCTTCCCAATTTGGACTTGCTCGTACATATTTCATTGTATTGTCCTTCAAACTGCACCAAATTTTGAAAATTGCAACGTGCCAAAACTGTAGGCAACCCACAGTGACATTTTCACAGGTCTAGGAATCCTCCCCTCACTCATTTGTTCCCACTTATGCAAACCACAGGTTTTCACTCCCTTGCGTATGAGGATAAAGCAATCCAAGTATTTCAAATCCGCACATTCAACATGATGTTTTCCAGAATATGTTTATGTAAAACCCCCCTGTTCTGTTAAGAAGTACTATGAACTGGCACATCAATATCAAGCAGATCAGAAAAAGGTATCCAAGATGAAAAGCATAATTTTGCTCTTTTTACACTACTTTTCAAGTAGCTAAGCTATGTACTTCTGTTATTTTAAAAACCTCCGTTTCCTACCAAAAGGTGATAAAGGCTAGAGGAATCCAAAAAGTTATTGTGAGTCCATGCTGCAATTAGCAATGTCCAAATTTACTATGCCATGCAGTTACTTCTGTATTTCTTGTCTCCTGTGAAGCCTGAATTTTGCTTATGCTGATATCACTGTGCATTATGTCTTAAATTTAATGCATGTTTTCCACTAATTTCCAGTCTCTACAATTTTTTCTTTAGGATAATTATGGAAGGGAGATGTATACAAAAAGCCATGAGAACACTTATCCTAAATCCAGAAGCAACAAAAGCCATGTGTAATTTTTTTAAATGGAGGTGGACTCATCAACATTAGACAGATCTCAGGCAGCTCCATTCAGCATTTTCTCCTTAGCATCACTATTCAGATTTCTTTAATCTCTGTCTCTTTAATCTCTCCTCAAAATACAGTCTGATTTTAATGAGAGCCAAATACGCTGGGGGGCTTCTCATTCACTTCCAAGGACTTTAGGTGAAAAGATCAGTACATACTTCGGTAGTGCTCTCACGCAGCGGCTCTTTCCTCACACTGCATTCCACCAACTTGATCCAAATAGCTCTGGGGGCGAAACACAGAATGGAACTATTTCTTCTCCTTTCCCCAGACAACAGCAGTAAAAAACCCAACAAATTTCTCCAATAGTCTCTACATCTAGATATGAAAGTGGCAGCAGTTATCTACAACACCACATCCTACAGATCTACTACTCCGCAGACCTGCTGTCCTGCTCTGAGTAGGAGGGGAGGTGGCCAAGGAGGAAAGGAAAATATTCCAGGAATATTCCTGGAAATCATATAGCTGTATCTTGTCTGCCCTAAAACCAGGAAAAGCCACACAATCACTAGACGAACAAATGGAGTTACAACCAGCGAGTCTGCAAAAAGAGGGTCTCTGCGACTCGGAGATCACATCAAACTGGAGAGGACGTCTGACCAAGAGGACCTCTTGCAGAACTGCCTTGGCCCCACGTAGCAGCTGCCACGGCTTGCTATCAGGATGTGGTTTGGTATCCAAAACCTAACCGGGGCTTTCAATGCTAAGGGTATTATTTTGTAAGAGCTGTTGATATCCCCATGCAGCTCACTGGCTGCGCAGTGAGCTGGTGATACTCCGCAAGTGCGTAAAACAAACTGCCTGCCGTGAGACAGAACAAACCAAATATTTCCAAACAAAATAACCTTTTTTTTTTCCTGCTACAAATAAAGATAAATACTGCAATACTCCTAAGTTAGTTGCACAAGTTAGGAAAGTAACAGTTATGATAAATTATTTCATATTATAAACTTTCCTCCTTTGGGTACAAACCACTTTCTGTATTTACAATTTAAATAACTAAATTATGTTCTTCGATGAACAGAGAAAATAAACTAGAAATCAGATGCATGGTCATCCCCCATCACATTTTTGTGGATCTATAATGAAACAGTTGAGAAATCATATATGCTGCCTCTGATCACAATTGTTCTGTTCATTAGTAACACTTTTGCAAATAAACATTCAGCCACAGAGCCAATTAAAGCTACTTAGTAGTGTTCAGAAGCTAATTAACAGTAAATTTAAGTTCTGGATTTCATGCAATTTTTCATCCATACATTGAATTCATCTCATGGCGAGCATTTCAGAGTAATTTTTTGTCAAATTGTTTTCATTTAACAAAGGCAGCTACTAAAATGGCCTTTGCACTTTGTTTCTTGGTGTCACTGAAAGACATTCTCCGGGGTATTTTACCAAATATTTCCAAGGAAACCTTTCTCCCTCTTCGTAGTAGTTGACTATATTGCAACTAGCATTAATAGAACTGCCATCAAAAACTGCAAAAATAAATCCTTCATCCTCCTAACTGCCTTCACCCTTGTCTGCTCACACTCATGGGACAGCAGCACTCCTTTCCAGCTAGCGGGCTACCAGATGTGTTAAAAGGAAACGAAATTAAATTATCTACTCATCAGATAAGTAAGTATATCTAAGATAGACTTTTTTGTCACATTGAAATATTTATATGGTAGAAAGGAATTAAAAGTGAAATGCAAGAGTGGAAAAAAGTCAAAGAACAGCTCAGCAAGAAAAAAAAAAAAAGGGTCATTAACTATTTGTCAGGCTTTCATGCTAATTAACTGATGGACCATTTGTTCCATAAGCTTTCTATCACCTTATTTTTCACAGAGAATTAGGCAGTTGTTTCATCACTTTGCTCTCTATATGCTATGGGCTATGTAACATTTTCCAGGTTCAGCCTGGAGTCAGGATTCCACCCCAGCCACGGGTCAGACATCTCACCAAGAGGCACAGAGCGAATCCCCTTTGTAAGAGGAAATGCTGCAGCAGGCCCGAGCTAAACATCCAGCTTCCTTTGCCCAAGGAAAGCAAGGATCATTTGCTGGAAACAGGGGGAATCCAACGTCGGGGGCCTGGTGAAACTAGAGTGATTAGTGAGAGGTCTTTTCTTGACTTCATGCTGTATCACATGCTACAGCAGCGACCCACCTACAGACCAAAATCGTAACGACAGCAGGACAGCCTAATTAGCTTGCTTAGCCCTGAGACTTCCTCAAGGTCGGGGCCAAATTTTATATTGTTAATTTTTCTGTGTCAACAACACACAAGGAAGCAGGACTGCAATCCTCCAGATTAAACCAGTATAGCCACAGCATCTCTATGTGCATCAGCCGTCTTACGCCATTTTGACCAGATCAAGAGTCAACAGCCCAAATCTACCTCACAGCATCTCTGGGGCCACTGACTTCAGCAGAGTGGGAGGAGACACAACATCTCCAACGACCACAACATCCGATTCAACAATTGCAAATTGCTTGTTCAGGAGCCCATCATGATTTCAAAGTCAGCAGGACGACGAAGGAGCCACTAGGAATGGAACATAATCGATTCATTTTGATAACAGCTATTTTAAAGAACAATTGAGGTCAGTTGTAAAATACAAATGTAATTGTACAGTTGAGCCTGTAAAATTACTCTTTGCTAATACAGCTGTCCGTGCTACAGAGCTTATGGAAACATTAAATTTGCTTAAAATTCCACTCTGTTTCAACAGGATGACTCTCAGAAGGATGTCTGGAGGCAGTGTTAGTTTATACGTAACACATGGTTCTGAGTCACCAGGCAGCTATGTGATATAATTGTCTATGTCATTCTAACGGTGACCTACTGAATAGAAGCTAAAGCCAGACAAAACCCATCAAATTACTAGTTATTCTGAAATAAAATGTGTTCGAAGTGGGTTTGTGATGGCCAGATCCCTTCTGTATGCTCCACTGCACGTCAGCGTGTCACAAGACACAATAAATAAAGAGATCACAAATCTCTGCAGTTTCTTCCGGTATCACTTGAAAATAACGCTTCATCTGATCTTTTAATCATATTTAAATTAATTAAAATCCATTTATCACTACAAGTTCTCTGAAGTACTTGAGGACTCAAAGCTGGTTTTTCTTGCTCTATCAAACACAAAGTTTTCTGAGTGGGTAGGATGTGACCTATAAATTACCATGATGAAAAACTCCATGAGTAAGAACGTGGGTCACTTTTTCATTAAAATTAAAAGGTCTCGATTCTGTGGTCAGATTATCAAGTGGTGCTGCAAAGGGAAACAAAGCGCTGTCAAAGCAGAGCGATGGTATTTTACATCCCGTTTGCCCCAGTGTAAGGAAGACGTCATGTTACAGGACAACGCGTAGGCAGAACTGCTGTGCTCTTTTTCAAGGACAGCAAGTAAATTCTGGTTTGTTCATGAAGAAGAATTTTCTTGCTGGTTGAAACTCGCTTCCATGAACACACAGGGTCAATGTACCACTTAATTCCTGTATAAATCTTCTGAAGATGGACAAATTTCAAGGAGCACAATGGTGTATCATTTCTGCCAGTCTGAGGGAAAGACAGCATTACTGGTAATTCCTTCTTCTGATCCAAGGGTTTTGAAAGTCAGGGAAATGTGAGCAGGTTGTCAAGTTATGGAGACTGCTGGCGAAAAGACAGATTTTAGGGTTTTTTTAAAATGCAGCAACGAAGTCTCCTGGCATTATTGTGCATTTTGCACAGGCAGAAACAACCAACAGTACAAGATGCAGCTGAGAAACCTTAAAGAAACAGTTGAAGGTAAACTAAAAGCAAGTTCAAAAGCAGCTTGAATACTCACTGGACTTGACTTTGCAACTTCAAATTATACCTTTTCATATGGGGACAGCTGCTCCCAAGTGAAAACCTGACAGATGCCATGTAGAAACAGGGAAACTGCTTAGAAATGAAGTATTAAGTGCACTAAGGACCTTGTTCGGAGAACTGAAATACAGTTCTCTGAATTATCGTCTTGGCTATTTGTAAGAACCATAAAGGAGAAAGGCTCAGCTAGAAACATGATGTTTTTCCATCAATGTGCCACCTCTCCAGTTTGCCCGTGACCTCCCTCTTAGCCAGTGGGAGGCACTGGATGAAACTCTCTCTCACGCCAAGAGGTCGCATTAATGCTCAAAGCCTGAAAGCTGCTTTTAGGCACAGCAAGGTTCCTCTCTTAGCATTCTTGTCAAAGCCAGGAGGCTCCATTGCATCTCCATCCAACCTGCCACTTCTCCAAACCAGTCAATTCCCAGAAGAAAAGGGAACACATCTGACAGGGCTGACATTTTCCATCCAAGACAGTTTTCTGATGAGAAAGGATGGGGAGCATTGGCAGAGAAATCATAGAATCATAGAATCATAGAATGGTTAACCTCTCGTCCTAAAGGCAGAGTTGTCACCTACAAAATGCCTCCCCGATAAGGAGGGAACCACAGGTAAGCCTCTGCTGGAAGCTCAGCCCTGCAATCTGTCGTGCCAGTAGATACTTTGCAAATTTGGTGGTTATTTACTGATTTATACCAGTGTCCTTCACAGAGGTTTACAAGATTGAATAAAGCAGAACAAAGAAATGCTCCAAGTTATCTCATCTCAAGCGAGCAGATAGAGGGAATTTTTAATGTTTGACCTGAAAGATACTGAAAGTATAATATGATTTCATCTGTTTTCTCAAATGAGAGAAACATCTATACCAAAAAACCGCAGAGGACATAAACAGTACATGAAGTGAATTACCTGACCTGAAAAATAAGGCTTTGGGCAAAGATGGGAACATTAATCAGCATACAAAGATAAGGAAGAGCCAAGGAATAAGGATTTTTCAGTACAAATAATGAAGGTTTACCTTTTAATCATGACTTTGTTCTAAAAGGGAGCTAAGGAATAAAGATGTGAGAAAGACAGATGGCAGAGAAGTATATTAGATATATGACTAAACTCTGAATAAATCAAAATAGGTAATGAACATGACAAAAATGTAATACAGAAATACTGTAAATAATAAAAAATAACATATAGGATCATATAGAACAATACCCTATGTAACACACACCATGACAAAAATCATAACTAGATATGTGAAGGCAAAATATGAATCAATTTCTTAACAGTTTAACTCACGCAGCTTTGAACAGTAAATTATTTATTATGTAAATTATAATGATTTTCTGATGTTTTTCCTGAAAACATCAGTTAGTTCAGCCTAACACCAAAGTGAAGAGTGAAACAAAATGTTCCAAACACCGTCAATCACCTCCAAGCTTTAGCACCCAGTATGATTTACAAAGGTGCATTCTACTGGCTAATGCGTGAGGTACAGATCGACGGTCTGCCCGATCTGTACCCTCATTGTCTCTGCATACCCAGACTGACTGTTCAAGGTCACCCAGCATCACTGTTCCTCACGGTGCGGGAAGGAATTTGGACAAAGCTCCCACAAGGAAAGGAAATGCTATGTGTTATTGGTGGGAATCACTGAGCTTTAGAGAGGCTGCTGAGAAGGCAGATGTGTTCAGACTCTGATTTACTGTAGGTGGCTACAGGTGTCTCTGGAGACCCTGGTTTAAGGTATTTCCCTAAGCCAGCACAGGGGAAGCATGCTAACCAGTATGAAGTACACAGCTTGGCATTTCTGGGAGCTCAGCAGAGGAACAAAGACAAATGAACAAGCAGCTGCAGAAAAAGGGAACAACCCAGCTCACCGAGGATGGATGTCAGCCTCCTAACCCATGAATATCAGCCAGCTCTGCGGATTTCATTGAACTGAAATACAAGTTCTCAGAATCACAATGAGAATCTTCTGAACCTACACGCTCAATCTTACTACAAAGATATGTTTTTAGAGAGAGTATTTTATAGTGACCAGCAAAGCGTGGTGATGATTAATACCCTGATTGCCAGCAAGAGCTCTGAACAGCTCTCACTCTGCAGACACCGACATTGTCTTGCCAAAGAAAAAACACAGTGGCATTTCACGTTAAAAAAACAATGTTCATTGAAACAGAAAAAGCACTAGCTGGCCCTGAGAGTAACAAATTAGAAGGTCAGCTGAACAGACACAAACAGTACAGAACATATATGCAACATACTCTGCAAAACCCAGTATTTAATTTACCCGATGCATTATCCACTTCAGCAATGTTAATAAAGCTTACATGAGTTTAACAAAAAGAAAAATATATTACATTAAATTTTCTGATGAAATGCAATTATAACTCTTAATCAGCACGTTTTGGCAGGGCTACTAATGGAAATGCATTAATTAATTAATGCTGGACACTTACAATTTTATTCTGGTTTTAAGAGTCACTGTTGTTTGCAGTTCTGTTATCCAGAACTCCTCCACTGACGTTCAGAAAACCCAACCAAACTTTCGCAATAGAGTTTTAGTCTATGATTCAGCAAAGGCTCATATCCTTAAAGTTCTATCAAAATAAAATCTGAAGTAAGCAGCTATCAAATCTTTTTACAGGGATGGAACAGAAAAAAAGTACTCCTATTTTTCCTTTACCTGATGCACTTAGCTACCTGAAATCGAGGAGAGAGAGGAAATCAAGCTCCCAGAGAGCTCGCAGCACTCCAAAAAGGTAAGTCAAGCTCAGACCAGGATCTAAGGTAGCTCCAGAGCTTCGCTTAGCTTGCATGTATTCCTCTGTGCCAGGAAGCTCGTAGGTAAGGCAACGGTGTCCTGGCCCTAAAGGTCAAAATCCAAATCAAAATATATCATCAATATCTGGAGCAAAAAAAAATTGTGGAGGAGCAAAAACTACACATATACAAAATTTCTGTTCACAGAGAGGCACGTATTCAGGAGTCTTAAGTAACTAAAAGAAGAAAAAATTAAAAAATGAAATTTTTCCTCTAGATTGTGGTCCTAACTCTTACCTACAATTTTTTTAAATGATAAACAGATAGAAACACAAGTTAAGTTTGTATCAAAACAGTAGCTGCTTAAACAGTGCTTTAAGCTATTTCAAGTCAGGCTATATTACCTTGTAAAGAGAATACGTAAATGATAAAAAATATGGTAGTTCAATCAAGCTTCTGTCCACCATCCCAAGCTCACTGTGTGTAGATATAAAACAGTACCATAAAACTTGGTAAAGAAAATGGGAAATGCTTCAGATTCCTGTGAAATAAATGAAACTTCCAAACATTTCTCAGTGGCCTGCTTTTGAAAAAGGAAAAGCAACATGGGAGAGCGAGCACAACAATGGTATTTGTGCAGCAGGAATCAAACAAAGGTATTAGTAGTAAGGTCTACAGATTTCAAATTGAATCTCAAGAGAGAAACTAAGAATGGTTAAACACAATGTTGAGGAAGCAAACCCTAATACAAATAGTATTTTTTGTTTCACTGAATTTGAAAAGCTATCAGAAAAAGACATCTGATCATCAGCAAATTTTAGAGATTAAAAAAGTAAATACAATTTGCACATTTAATTATTTCCTCTCACTGAAATAAGATTAGATAATTGTAATATTTAAGCAGATCCCATACTAACTTTTCCATCTGGATGCATTACCTGGATACATCAAAGTGAAAGAATCTTGTGTAATGAACAAGCTTACCAGCCAGAGTCCCATGTGCACGGTAGCACTGACGCAATCCCAAAAGAGCAAGTGGACACTGAAGAAGTTCCTCCAATTCCTTTCTCAGGCTCACAAATTGGGGTGCTGGAGTTCATGCACATTGCAGAGATGGTATGAAAGAATCATCATAAGGATTCTACTAGTTTACTAAGCAAACACTCAATTGGAAAACAGGTAGAATAAATAGAAGAGGCCACTCTGGGACGGTAGAGGCTTTTTCACCCTCTCCAAAGAGAGACTTCAGATACAGCCACCCACCTATGCAGCACCTATCACATCAGGGAACTATGTTATACTACAGCAGCCACTGCCACTTCTTCTTCCTAAATGTTTTTAAAGAGTCTTAGGAACTGCATGGATTTTGGGAAGCTTGTGCTCTTGCAGAACTAAGCAAAGAGATCCCATCTACTCTAAGCAACAGTACCTTACTTCCAACAGGAATGGGCATCAGCATAGAGCACAGAAATTGGATTTCCTAACCTCTTCCCTGAGGATGCCAGCAGCCTCTGAGTCCTTGGCACATCAGCACATCCCCCAGGAAAAAGGGAGTGGGTATGGAGCAGGTTTTGTTAACCTGGCCAGCACAGGTAGCAACGGCAGCAAAGAAACTAGCTCAGGCTCCAGCTCATCCGCAGGAGATGATCATGGCTTCCGGAGCGTGTTTTCAGGATGCCAGCCTCCGTCACTGCTGCCTCACCAGTAGTTATTGCCATCATCACACCCTCCTTCTCCTGTGCAGATGTATTCTCCTGGTAGCTTAAATGTAAAGGATATATTAACAATTAAAGGTTTGTCATAAAGAGCTTTGGTACATCTTAAGGAAATTGGGATTTAGCTGTATTAAGCAGGTAACATAAGGTGGTTAACATGTTCAAAAGTGTATTTGGAACAGAAACAGCCTGTCACAAGGTCAGCACTATCACATACTGAGAGGCTCTGCCATACTGCTGTAGGAACAACAGTGAATAAAATATTTTAAATTAGAGACTTATGAAGTTGGGGTTTTTTTGTTAAAAAAAAAGGCACACACTGTAGAAATAATATTTTCATCCACATACTTGACATTACCAAAATGAAAAAGGAAGACCTATCAGCCTCTCATCACACATTCTATCAGTTCAAAAAAGCCCTGAAAACATGGGGTACACGGAAAACTGAAAACCATATGGAGTGAGTTTACCAGCACAGCAGGAGAGACTCAATCTTTTCATGAAAAAACAATTGATTTTTTTTTACAAGAAGAAAAGTAAATAAACTTTATCTGTATTTCTGTAAAGTGTCAAATTAACTGGTATATGGGAAAATTATTAAGCTTGAAAATATTAGAATTAGCACCAAAAGATGCTTTAAAAAACACAGCTGAAGGGTATGAAATAAGATGTGGTAAAGAGAAACTATCAAATGGGGAGAAGCTTATTAATGCAAAACCTCCAGGAATGGTCCAGAGACTCATTTTATTTAGCACTCTCATCAGTTTTCTTGGCATAAAATAGAAGAATCAAACTAATTAAACATTAATAGCACAAAGTTAGATGGCAGTGACCATACTGATGAGGATCACAATCACATACAAGAGCTGGATGACATTAAGGACCGGAGTAACAAAAATGAAACAAATTATGATAGTCAAAAGTGCAAGGTCTCGCCCGGGAGATTAATATGAATTTCTGCTACAAACAGAGGGCAGAGGAGGAACATTGGCTGGCCATAGGAAGATGGTGCTCCTGCAGGGTGATACAGCCACATGCATCAGTGCCATACAACCTCAGGAGATACCACGTGGAGGTGGACCATGGGGTACACCAGGGTGAGGGCCATCAGGGAACAAGAGAGATGATCCTATCCAAGGCCCTAGGTATTTATCTCCAGAAAAAAAAAGGCTGGCAGAGGGTATAATTGCTCAGTGAAATTCTGCTGAAGATTAAATAGCACCAGGGAGAGAAGGGTCAACATACACAGGTGAAGGCAAGAGGGCTGGAACTGATAATACTTACTCTCCAGAGAGTAAGGTTCTGAAACAGTCTTTTAAAAAGTCAATAATTTTAAAGGCTGATTTTATAAAAAAGGATTATCTGGCATGTTTGCCTGCAATTACAGAGAAGTAAACATGCTCACCCAGGAGAGTCGCCTTTTACTTCTACATTCTCTGTTCCTCATGGCCAAAACTAGCCCGGTAAGACAGATGGAACCTCATTTCTTCTGCCAAGCCTTGATCTGAACTTACAGATTTCAGAGACCACGACAGTCAGAGACAAAAATTAAATGCAGTCCATATCCCATCCTACTGTGCTCTACTATTTCATCTCTAGTAGCGCTGTGGCTATAACTCTCTTCGGAGACCTCTGAATCTCTCAGCAAACTGACTACAATAAGACAAAATTTTTCTATTTTATTCTGAGTTTGGCAGTTTTGATGTGATCTCCTGTATTATTTGAGTGAAGGCCTTTTAAGACCTTCATAAAATCCAAGCATGCATTCCAAGAAATTACTGTTTATGACCTGACATTATTACAAGTAATTACATATTGATGGAATTTTTAAAATTACTATTTCTCTTCTGACTGCAGCAGAAACGCTGCACATCCTGCCGCACACATAAATCCAGCAATACTGTGTCTTGCTTTGGAACATATTAGTGTACAAGAGTGGATTTTCGTCTGCCTTCAAAGGGAGCACTCACTCGGTATACGCTGTTCTCCACGCGGGGCAGGCGACAGGGTTATCCCATGCCACCAGAAAACGTTACACGACAGCCACCAAGACATTTCCAACTCCACAGCTTCACCAATAGCTTAGTGACCGGAATCCAACAGTAGTTTTACTGTACAACTTGGAAAAACATCTACTTGAGTGCAGAGCTTTTCCACAAAGATTTCAGATGCAGAGTGTTTCAAATATATATTCTGGGGATGTAACCATGAATTTAGTTTTAGTCTCTATCAGAAACTCTTAAGGAAAGCTTAGCTTTCACCTTTCAGTCTTGTTGGTGTTCATAATAAAACCGAAAGATACGAACTAGTGTTTAATACTAATAAAAGACTATAACTTTAGTTCTTCTCTTCTCTCAATTTATTACCAAGAATTTTGCTTTATTTGCCACTGGGCAAACAGCAATAACTGATCTGTTATGGAGACAGAATTATTAAAATTGTCCTGACCTATTTTATTTCCCTCCTTATGAGAGGATATACCCTAAAATTACACTAAAATACTCCAAACTCTGCTTTCATAAATCAGAAGCCTTAAAGAGCAAGGCAGCACTGAGACCAGGCAAATCTTCAAAATGCTGAGTAATGCATTTACTCCATCGATCTTTTACGCTGTCAAAATATTACCTTTTTCCTACATCACATTTTCCGTGCCACGTACAGCAATTACAATGTGACTGAAAAGAAAGGGTGCCTGACAGGTTATGCTCTTGTACAGTCTCCAGATGGTAACGTGGCTGACAAGTCTCAAGGACCCTCCGACTGCAAGGGAGCTGCTGTTCTGCCATGACACAATGCAACAATCAAGTTCACATATTGCTTAAAAACAATAAAGCGGCAGCGGCAAGGAGAAAAGGTAGAATGCTGTATATAGGTTAAGAAAAAAACACAGTGCAAATCTCACTGGATATTTCCTAGTAAGTATTCAAATATTTGAACTGGCACGTGCAGAATAAGCCCGCCCTTATCTGTGTAAGGAAACAAAAGTCAAAACTCTCTTGCCATTGCAGGGGAAAGACAGGGATCGCAATTATACTGGGCCCAGCATTACACCCCTGAATTCAAGCATCATTTCAGCCCTGACCTCCGCCTGACGGGAAACGGGCCTCTTGCACTGCTGGACTGCCTGTGCTCGCATGGTGCTGGCGTTCACGGGGTAATCCTGTTCTCACGCCAAGTAAAACAGACCACAAAAGGCTTAGGCAAAAATAAGTGTTGCAATTGCTCGTTGATGTGAACACAGCAAGTCTCTGCTTTTTTCAGCTCCTTTTGAATTTTTTTGGTCCTGTTCCTCTCCACGAGCAGTGGTGCAACTGCAGAACCCACAGAAACCTGCGTGTCCAGCGTAAGATGCAATTGTTTGGCAGCTTTGCTCTGAAAGCAGCAGCTCTAGGAGCCCCGGAGCCATCTGCACTGCCTCCTTTAATTCTCAGCTCTCCAGAAGTGCTGGCCTGGGAGTACTGGACTAACGGGCTAGCCTCCCACGTCCACTCCCGAAAAAAGAGCGTCACCCTGCAGTGCAGTCACATTTCCACTCCAAGCGAGTGCATTTTGCTTTTTCCATAACTTTGGGGAAGATGATGTGAACAAGAGCCTCTTCATTTCAGTGGCCTCATTTGCCCTTTCTTCAACAGTAAGAGACCTAACACAGCACAGTCCATCTGTTGTAATGAATTACGAGCTTCCATTAGATGCAAAAGTACTTTGGGGCCAGTCAGGATTAATACGACATAGTAGCCCTCCAGCCAAAGGTCTGGAAGCCGCTGTGGCTTAGCTGCTCAAGATGTTTTTTCTGTAGCTCCTGGAAATCCAGCAGGCACTTCAGAATCTCAGAAATCAGGGCTGGAGGGATGCTGAAGAGGTCATTACTCCTTCTGCCCTCTCAAGGCAAGATCAACCGTACTGCAACTCTTTGTGACAGATCTTTGTTCTTAGAGCTGTAAAATGCTGAAGCTCCCACACCTCCTCTCAGCACTGAGTTTCTCAGCAATAGTTAAGCAACTCTCCTTAGAAATTCACTTACATGAAGAAGTTTGCACCTCAAAGGCTTAAGAAAAGAATAGGAATTTCATTCAGGGCAACACAATTACTGCAATCAGTGTTGAGAGGAACTTGAGCTGGAGATGTCTGAGGGCCATTACTATCCTGACCCTTACAGCTATAATTCCCAGTCCTTCTGATGGTAAAAAGCCTCAAGTGAATGTTTCATTCATGGCCTTCCTGCTCCTTCAACTCTTAGAAAGTGAGAAGATCCTCCTCTGATAAAATCAAATCAATATCTAACATGAGAATTGCTGGAAACATTTTTCTGTACTGCAGAGGGTTCCGATGCAGACTGGAATAATTTACATTACAGTTACCTGTGGTATTGTTGTAGCAAAGATCTGAAGAAAGCATAATGCAGGGAAACATTTCACTCTGCTTGCTGAGTTTGAGCAACCTCTAATGAGTTACTCTGTGAAGAGCCGGAGAGCCCAGCTGCTGTAACGCGTGCAGGCGCTATGCCTTACTTCTAAAAATAGGGCACTATGGAATAGGGTGGAAAAAAGGATAAAGTCAGCAACAAAAACTCACCCCCAAATTTTCCATTTTTCCGTCTTACCTGGAAAAACATCTTGCAGAAAAAAAAAAGGAAGATCTGATTGGATACCCTCAGACCCCTGACAGCAGGGAGCGACACCCAGCTCGTTTGTTAGCTCTGTTACGGGTGTTGCTGTGTAACCTTGGACAAGACACCTCTACCTGTTTCTCTGCCCATCTTCCTTTGCATTGTCTGCACAGATTATGCAGCTTAGAGCCCTGAAGGTACGCTGGCACCAATGCCTCTCTTGAGTCCCCCAGGTCAGGTACTGTCTACACTGCATGTACACCAGCTTTGATCTTCCCTGCCGTATTTCATTGCAACCGAAACAAAAATTACTGGCACAGCTCAGCTCTGAGCTCTTCTGTTCTACAACATGAACAACAAGCACAGGGCCCTGTGGGAGTTCACAAGGAAATTCACTTCTTTTATATAGTCACAAAAGTCAGGATAAGAATTCAAACAGAAGGAAAAGCGTAGTGAGAATCCATGACACAAAACCACTGTATAAAATCACATCTGCAATAATTATGGCTTGACTGTAACAGTAAAATTCATACAGAAGGAAAGTATGGAAAACTCAGTTATTCTGAGAACAGAAACCTCCCCCAGCATTTGCTTCTGAGCAGACAGCAAGCCCAGGACGACGTGGCTTTCCTGAGCTTTAGCAGCCTCATGTGACCACGTCTAGAGCAAGGGGACCAAGTTAGGACAGTTTAAAATAATGCTCCAACTTGAATTAGGAGCTGGGCAGATGCAAACCCACTCAGATTCACAAAATGGAATTCATCCTTATAAAAACGAAGGCTGAAAGGTGACCTTACCGCATGTGTAAGCTTACACGCAGCAGCCTAAGGGACCGATCGCAGGGAACTTGTCAGTTTTATTAGATAAAGGTACAATAAAATACATTCTCTGGAAGCTTGAGAAACTTGGTCTTAAAAATGATGCAATCTCACGGTGGTGTGTACTTAAATGCTGAGAAGGTTACTAAAAGTGGTGGTGGACCACTTGAAATTTTTAGATAATTTGTTGAACTACTGGGAAAAAGTCTCAGGTCTACACACCACTCTGGCCAGATGTTTGTAGCTGGGTTCAGGATGATCTATCTCCTGATATCTCAAGTTTTCTTTCAAAATGTTCATGTTTTTTATTATTTCTGTATTTCTACAGTGGCTCCTTGTGGCCTCAGAAGACGGATTTTGCCCTCGCTGAGCACTACTGCCGTGTCCTGATCCAGTCCCTGAAGTGAGGCCAATGCATAACACGCTCCATTTGGCAAGCGCTTTCTCAAGTGCAAACGACTGGGGTTTTAAAATGCCCAACCCCCACCCCCTTTCTTACAAAAATAGACCAAATTCACCATATTAACTGATAAACTGTATACTAAAGTACTGACAGAAACCAGCAATAAATAATAAAAGCCCAATTCTGCATTTTAAAAGAAGCCTTAGAACAGGAAGAGAGGTTATTGCTTTAGCTGCCAGTAAGAACAGGGATAAAACGGCAGTAAAATTATGATTACATGTAGTATATGTTCTATAGGGAATGAAATGCTCATGTCTTTTTAAACATTTAGATGTTTCAGGTAATACTTCTGTTACACATAATAAAGTAAGAAGTACCCAGATTTATGTTTTCATTGTTCATCTGGTTCCTTAAGGAATTTAAGGACAAAGTCAAAGCCTGTATCCTGTTATGTACCTACTGGACATACAGGAAAAACCAAATCACAACAAGCAATAAATGTAGGAATTAAAAGCAGATATTTGAAATAAAAAAAAAAAAAATTGAATGCTTAACCAGTAAAATTTGATGTGTTTTTTCAGTTGATGATGTTTTAATACTTTCTACATTTTGACTGCTTAATACTTGGCTTTTTGCTACTTTAATACATACTTTGATCCTATTGAAAACAGTTTTTTAAAAAATGAGGCACATCACACGCAGAGCCATATTTTCAACGGTAAGCTTCAAACATTGAGTAGGTGTAACCACATTACTGCTCACTGTGATTTTTTGAAAAATCTTGCAGAACCACGTATTCAGAATGATTCAAGTTGGAAAGGACCTCAGGAAGTTATCAGTCCAAGCTTCTGCTTGAAATACTCCGAGTATTTTGGGAACTTGTTAGAAAATTAAAATCCTTCCTAGGAACCAAAGTCCAGAACTGAGATAGTCACCTAAATTCTTCCTCCTGGCAGAAAAAAGTCTTCCATTGTCCAGGGCTGTACTAACAGAAGCAAAGCCAGTTGATTCATCTTTAACTAAGCACTCATTAGACCATATCTAGATATTGCATCCAGTTTTGGGCCCCCGATATAAGAAAGATGTTGATGAACTGAAGTGAGTTCAGTGGAGGGTCACTAAGATGGTCAAGTGCTGGAGCCCTTGCTCTGTGAGGTGGTGGATGGTAGGAGACAGGGACAATGGGCATAAATTGAAAGAAAAGAGGTTCAGATTGGATAAAATGAAACTTCTCCACAATGATGACAGTCAAGTAGTAAAAGTGGCTGCCCAGAGATGTTGTGCACTCTCCATCCTTGGAGGTATTCAAGAGCAGATGGGATAAAGCCCTCAAGCAGCCTGGTCTGATGTCTTATCTGACCCGGCTTTGGGCAGGAGGTTGGACTAGAGATCTCCTGCAGTTCCTACCAACCTGAGTTGTCTTACGATCCTACTTGCCTCACAACAGTTAAACCAAGTGAATTTTGAGAAAAATGGGAAAGCAACCAGCTATATGAGCTAGGAGAGAAGCAGAGAGAGTGATGAGAAATATTTCTTTGTCCTTCTTCAAGGTGAGATTTCATACACTTTCATACGTAAAATTCTGAAAAAGCAGCACAACTTACAGTGTGACGGGAGACAATGGATGGTAAAATTGCTTTCCCAAAGCAAACACCTCCTATGAATATAAACAGACGCTATCATTGAAAGGGACATAGAAAAAGGTGGATATGAAACTCCAGATCTCTAAGCATCAGGTAAAAGAGCAGATTTCTCTGGCATTGGTCTTGCAGTGTTGAGTTATATCTGAGAAGAGCTGAACAGAAACCAAGATGCTCCAAAACCTCAGGGACTGCATCCCAAGAGTTGTTCCACTAAGACTCTAATATCTTTCTGAGCAGCATTAAATGAAAAAAAAAGGAAACTTTAAAGATTTTAAAGTCGGCTTACAGCCAGTCAATCCCTGTAAAGAATGGTGTGTACCATATCATAGTGAAGGTATTGTCCCAACACTTAATTTGAGAGAGGAACCTATATTGTCCCCAAAGAGCTCAATTTTAGGAGGTAACCATGTTTAATTCAGAGAATTAAACGGCACAGATAAGTAGCACAGAGAATCTTGTCCAATACACAGAGGTTTTTTCATTCTCTGTAACTCTGACAGATTCCCTGATGTAAAGACAATTAACGATTCTCTTATGCTTGTCTTTGAGAGCAGGGAAAACATGAGATTGAAATGGGGCTTTGAATTAAAGACAAAAAATTATCACTTGGAGAAATCCCTTCAAAATGGAGGCCTCTCCAGTGTTAACGCAGACTCCTATCTTTTACAAAGTCACACCAGTAACACAAAATAGAGACACTGACATCAAACAGGCACAGCAACTGAACCAATGGATGGAACTACTCCTGCGACCACTGAAATGATGCTATGGCTGGATCCTCTAATTACTGCAAGCTCATCAGTGCAATCCTCACATCAAAACTTCCTTTTCTACCTCACTTCAGAAGCTTCCAAAATCCAGGAGAGCTTCTGCTTTGCCTTACATGCAGAAAGGGCCTTCACCAGCAGGAAATTTCGCTTTCAGGCACAGAGATTTCAAAATAAATGGCAGCTTAAGAGTTCAGTGTGCCCGTCCCTCCAGGCCCGAGGCAGAGAGGCCATTTGGACAAACAGCCTTTTGTAGGAGGTATCAAGCCATGGAGTACTCTCCTCTGGGAAGACGCAGTGCTGTGAAGGACTGTGATTAAGTCAGGTCTTAGGGAGAATGAATATAGAATATATATAGTGGAAAGACACAGAAATTGCATAGTCATCTACATGGTACAAATCTCTACTAGTGAGAGGGTTTCCACTCCAGACGCTTCCCGTCATCTGCATCTGAACAATGTCTCTAAGAAGCCTAATGCATAAAAGTGCGAGCAAAACAAAAAAAAATTCCTAACACATAAAAACTCCCAGTCCTCTGCACTTGGTACAGAGATCTCTAACACCAGCTGAGTGTGGAAAGGGGAAGCCAGCTTGCAGAACAAAATCTATCTATATTAATAAATACCTGAATAGAAATCTGCCTTCAAGCCTGTTACACAAACTTGAGGATGCAAAGTCTTACTCACGGTTCTCGAGTTGATTTTCCACTTTTCCTTCTATTAAGGTACACATTTGCAGTGTACAAAATTACAGTTATGAAAGAATATTGTGGGCATTCAAAATATATTCCAGTTTAAATACAGAAAAATGGTTAACAGAGCTTTTAAGAACCATGCTTGTATCATATTCCGCAGATTAAGATTCACCGATATCTCCAGATGAACTACATGAAGAGCCAGCATTTCTGTCAGAAATGAGAAGTCACAGAAATTATTTGCCTTTGGAGACTGATTCTAGTGTTTTTCTTATATTAAAGTCAGATTCCTATTAAGTCTTTGGATTTACTGTGACCATGTCCTAAATCTTAGGAAATGCCAATATTTTCCTCACTTTCTTTCTCATTTATTGCAGCATACTACTTCTTCTTCTTCTTTCTGTCAGCCTCCATAATTGGTGGAAAGTAAGAGAAAAGCCCAGCACGGTGCTGAATCAATCTAATAGCGAGTTACAATGATTGCTGGTGGATCCGAACTCCTGGAGGGAACAGGCTGTATTTTCACAAAAGGTAGTAATCTTTTTATTTTGCTTTCAGGGGCTTGGGAGGAACAAGTAGGCCAAGCAAACGGCATATCACTTAGCACAGCTCAGTGCAGAACACAAGGGTGTTCAATGTCAGAGCCAGGGTCTACCATAACACACAAGCTAAGTGGGGTTTTTTGAGGGATTTTCCCCCCTTCCTCCTTGTTATTTACACCAGACCTTTTAATCCTTTGCTTTTAGCCAGGCGACTTCCATCTCACCCTCCTGAAAAAGGAACTACAGGGAGGTAACCTGCTCAGATAAGCTTCTGCTATGTACTGTTAATAGAGCACAGGAATAACTTTGAGCCACAAAGAGTTCCCGGGAGTTCAGACCCCGAGTCCACGCTGACTCTAGGCCAGCTCAGAGAATATTTAAACTCTGATGGACACAGACATACATTAAACACCAAGGGTAAGATAAAATAAAACATCTCAAAGGTTTCCTTTGCAGTTACTATTCAGTTATTGATAAGGATATGTTCCTTTCTTTTTTTTCCTTGTTGATGTTCTTTTTCATGCTTATTTTACCAGTGTTTCTCTGTTTTGCCACCTGTTTTTATCCATTCAGGACATGGTTTAGTAAGCATGATGGTGTTAGGTTGACAGTTGGACTTGATGATCTTGGAGGTCTCTTCCAACCTTAAAAATTCTATGATTCTATGATTCATGTTGCAGAGGAGAAAAACTAAGCAAATTATAGAGTGAACCAAAAGGAAAAGATAACAGCTTGAGGGTTTTAGCAAGAAAGGACATAATTTCACCCAGTAAGATGCACTTAAAATGTAAAAGCAAATCAAACCCAATTTATAGCTGCATAGATATACATCAGCTAAATAAAACACAACACTTCAGATATTCTTGCTGGATTTCAATTACTGTAAGACCCCACACATTTTAGAAATAACATTAAACACTGCTTATTAAGCCATCTGATATACCGAAATGTATCTTAGATGTGTATTTAAACTTTTAAAGCAATTTATATGAAATTCCAATTTTGGCTTCCTTAGGAAAGTACATTAATTATTTTTATGCTCATTTAAGATAGACAGTTTCTTCCTCATAGATTCAAGTGCTAAACAGAAAATTGTTTAGATGATTTCAAGCATTATTGCTCTCGGATATTAATGCAGCAGCATACAAATAAATATGAAGCAAATTCTTCCTTTGGAACTCACTCAAACAGCAATACTCTAAAGTCATCCTGAATTCTACTTAACAAGTGGGGTGTGTTACAGATCAAAATGATGCAAATCAATCAGGAGCCTCTGCCTGCACCTATATTTGCTTTCACAAGATGTTGCATTAGTATATAAAAGTTTCTCCTTGCACTCACTTGTCAGCCGTTGTTTGGATGACATGCCCTCTCCTGGTTTGTCAAAGAGACTGGACTCCACTCCACCAGTGACTTAATGGAAAGCGCCAACACAGGAGGTAGAGAAGCCAGTAGCTCCCCATGCACCCTATTCACTGAGCGTGCAATGATCCAGCTTGACCTCCCTCGCCTGAATAAACTCAGCTTTCCTTATTTCTAAGCACAATCACGCGTTTTGCTCCAGTCGCTTCTGCTCCCCAAACTTTGACAACCTAGGAAAAATGCATTGTACTTGATGAGCATTTGTCAGATCATCTACAATTCTCCCTTTCAGCAGAGGTCTGTGAATACAACCAGCCATTTGATGCAAAAGCCTCCCATTCATCCAAACACACACAAACTCATTATTTCCAGCGTAAAATAAATCAATTCCCTCCACCTGGAACTGGAGAGCATGCCACTCATGCTTTAAGAACAGAATATGACAGGGAAGGAAAAAAAGAGCTGATGTATTATTCTTTGTTCAGTCCAAATTGGAAACCTACATGCCCTAACGGCATTTTGGTTTCCAAATGAGTCTTTGAATAATATTCCCTTCCCCTCTTTCCATAAGAATCTCCAGAAATTAATAATTTAGCCTAGTCATACTGTAGGCCACATGAGTGGTAACTTTTGAATAAAACAATAACTATTCATACCCAAATTTAAATTGCTGGAAGGCTTTTGAGGTTCAGTGCCAAATAACTAACCCATCTCGAGTGCCTGTAGTAACTGGGACTCGTGAAAAGCGGCTGCAGCTCCGGCAGCATTAACTTCAGTTTAGCAGTTTGGTTTTAATCTGTTATGGTGATTTGCATAGGACTTTATATCCACACGGAAAGGGATGCACAGAGAGTTTAACTGGCAGTAAAAACACACCCATGCCTTCTCCAGCTGCATACAGCTCCCGGGGCTGCCCTGTGACTTTTTGTATTGCCAGGTTGCAGAAACCGTTTCTAGACTGCAACCCTTCTGTTGGCCTTTTATGAAGATCTACGGCCACGATGCTCATGGCAGGCAACGCAGTAAGCACGTACACAAACTGAACTAATCTCAAGATCACTGTGTTTGGAAATTCTGCATTTCAGGGGATTCAACCAAGTCTGTGACAGGATTCAACGTTTCCAGGATTATGGAGTTCACCACTATGTCTTTGAAGTGCCATCAGGGTATTCAGTAGGTAAAACAAAAAAAAAAAATGCAAGGGAAAGAAAGAAAATACATTTCTGTACAGCACATCACTGTAGAAAACTTGATCCATATAGTGCCAGGTAGAGCCCCCAAGAGCTGGGGTTGTAAGGTTGAAAATCGCTGTGTTTCATTACACGGGAGCACAACGACAACTGTGGAGGCTTGACATGCACGACCCTGGAGGGTTTAATGCTCAGCCACGAAGGAGCGGTGTCCCGCCAGCCAGGGAAAGCTGCTTAGCACTGATTGCACTCACCTCTGCCTGCAGACTTCCCTCTGCCATCGCCTCCATTTTTCAACGTTTACATGAATCAAATTCTCCACTTTAGCACGCTGGCTTGGAATACAGGCAGGGCTTAGTGCATATAATTCCAGACTCCAGCTGTGATATTAACACTGAACCATGCACAGAGCATGTTCAGAATTAAAAAGCCTTCTTCCTCCTCTTTCAAATGATGAGACAAAAAGGATTCAGATGTCTCAGGCACAAGTGTATCAGAAGCAGGGGCTTATATTAGTGAGAACGAGTCTGTTACACGCCTGTTATATGCTCACAGATTCTCAAAAGCATTACTTTAATTTTGTCACTTATTTCCATTATTCTCTTCCTGCTTATTCCCAAAGCCAATTAAAATGCAAACAGGAGATTTTAAAGGCTTCAGTTTGATAACAGGCAGCAAGACAAGCAAGGCATGGGACGGCACTGAAATATGCCTCTTTAATGCAAGCATATTAATAGAAATAATTGGATTTCTAAAGTCTCACAATTGCAAGCATTACCTCTTATCGTCCATTATATCAATTGACATCCTGCACTTGTTATTTCAAAAGTGTTATTCTTATTTCATGACAATGCTAAACATGCTCAGTCTGCTCTAATGATAGTTGTGGAGTCGTCTTCTGAAGCACACACTGGCTTCATCGCATGTAATCTATCCAATGGATTCCTTAAAGCCAGTACGGTGAATGCTGGCCTCAGAGAAGTGAAACTCTCAATTTTGTTTTTAGCGGGGCCAGAGTTTCATCCAAAACACATAATGTTTTATGAAGCTTTTAGTAATTGTAATAAAAGAGTTAAAGAATTTAATCTCAACTTTTGAAAAGAGCCTACGGGAAGTAGATGCTGGAAGTCATCTGAATTTCAATGGGAGGCTTAGCATCTAACATCCTTGGGAAATCCCTGCCTTGTTCTGCTAGTGATTTCCGAGCGTAACATCATCCTCATTTTCCATTTTCTATGTTCAATTCCAATTATTCCCCCGGCTATGACTGCTGCCAGGTGATACAGTTAACACAATCTCCAACCCCAGCCAACAAGGCAGTGCCTAGTCCACCTTACAGCCCCTTGTTCCTGCCCCTTCTCTTACACCACATTCACGCTAAAGAGCCAAACCCAAAGCAATACAAACACCCCCACACATACCTTCTTGTTCCTAGTAGGTGTAACTCCCTGAGCTGGCTCACTGAGACGTCAGATGAGACCAGAGACAGCTCAAGGAAGCAGAGAGAGAACATGGCACAGGACAAGGAGAGAAGAGGAAACAGGAGGGCAGAATTGCCTCTTATAGTTCCAATTAGCCATTAAACTGGTTTCACCTTCTTGTCAGACCACACACTGCTTACAGCTGCACAGGATTAAGATTTCTCCCCCACCTCTAATGGTATAAGTTCAAGTTTATTTATCCCAGCAGCAAGCATGCTGCTGACACAAATGGTGGTTCTGCTCTCCAGCCCAGGAACACATTTCTGCTCCTCTCCTTTTTCCCCAGAGCAAACATCCTTGTGACTGGGCTGTGAGACAAAGTGGGAAACAAATACAGCTGAGAAGTAACTCTTCCAGGTTTCAGAGTGGATTTTATCTGAAGCGGTTCCCTGGTCACAAAGCAGCTACACACCACCAACGCCAGAAAAAGGGAAGGGGAGATAAGCAGCGTGTGTCCCTCTGAGCGGCACTGTGAACTTACGCCAGAATTGTTCATGGAGCTACAGCTCCACGGCCCAAGAGCTGAAAGCCAACTCTTCAAGACTGGGTAATGCAAGCCAGCCTCCTAACTTTGTTTACAGCACGTACAGCAATATCTGTATGGGCTCTTGAATAGCCTAGGAGTGAAGATCAACCGATGATGACTTAAAATTATGCCCCTGTTAGGTATGGTCATATACCCAACTCCAGATTTTAAGCACCTATTCAACATATAAATTAATGTTTAGAAGATACATCTAATTTTTTATACATATTCATTTTCTATTACTTATTCCAACATGAATATTACCCTATTTATAGCATGATAAATTATCTTCTATTTTTAAGTCTTCCTACAAGCAAGATTTCAGTTTTCTTTGCAGCTCCTTCAGATATTACCCTGCAGAGAAATGTGGAAGCACCATGTTTTTATTACTGCTGATGCAGAATAAGTCATTCTGTTAGCTGAAATTATGACAACTGTGTAACAAAGAGAGAAGTAAGAGCAAAAATGTGCCTATGTTTCTTTTTTAATGGTTAAAAGAGAAAATAGAGGACCATTTCTGTTGTATTTCCTGGAAGAACTGTCAGTGGAAGTTGAAGAGCACTTAGCATACACCTTTTGGCCTTGAACACTAATAACTTCAACATAGGGCTGATTGGGAAATTGCTTTTCACTTCACTATAAAAACGCTAAAATCTATGGAGGGGATTAACAGTTTCCCCAATAGAAAGCTAAATATTTCAATTGAAAAGTTGGATTATTCTTTTTTTAAGCCAATGAAGGTAGAAAATAGTCACATGGCTCAGTTCTAACAGTTCTGTCCTCAGGTCTGGATCTCTTTATTCATATACCTAAACGTACTGCATTGAGTATTTTACACTCAAAAACATAAAATAATGACATACAAAAGATTAAGAAAAAGAAACAGAACCAAAAACGGTTGGCCCTCAAATCCCGAGCAAAATATTCCACTCAGAAAAATGCAGAGACTAAGTTCACCAACCTAACCCTCCTGCTTCACGCCACTCCTGCAAAGTTACAAATGCAGCCGGCGTGTCTTGCTTCCTTCACTGAAGTGGCATCACGCGGAGAAAAAGCATCTTTAAAAATTAAACTAATTTGGGACCACAAACAGGAAAATGCCTTAATCATAATTTTATAGCAGAATTTTATGTCAGTACATAGTTTTTTAGATGCCTTAAATTGCTAATTTCCATAAATTAACATGCCTGGGTCTCTTTTAATAGTAATCATAACTTTGCATTTCCTGCTTGTAGTACTTGGTTTTAACATAATTACAGTATGTTCCTTGTTTCCAGTCCCGTACAGATCCCCCTCCCTGCTCTCTCCCCAGTCAAGCTCTGCTCAACGCAGTTTTGTATTAGCAGAGACACAAAATTAACCTGCAAAATTTACTCTGAGATTTATTGCATACATAACACTTGCACATGTATATGCAAACTCACATTTGCATATTCAAAATGTCAGCTGCTGTTGCCTGCAAACATGTTTTATTTTTGCATGCTATGGCTGTACATGCAAATTCCCTTCTTCCAGCATCAATTATCTACTCCCTCACAATCAATATGTTCCCTTTCCTAAAACAATCCATTTCAGACCCTCTGTTACTTTGCTTTCACAGAAGTCAATAAATACTGACACGTCCCCCCTACACAAATGTCTTTGCCCAATTCTTTTTACTGATTCTGCCCGTTATGTGCTTGTCCCCGTTTTCTTTCCTAAATCTTCAGCTTCCTCCCTCTTCTTTCACCCAGCCCCTGCTTTTGCTCACTCCATGCAGGAGGAAGAGCAGTATCTCCACCTCTTCTGCTGCCCTGTTTCTCACCTGTCTGACACAGACACACCTTCCACTCCCTTTGCTAAAGACACAGCATCCCCGAAAGGCAGCGTTCAACAGAATCCACACAAGGGACCGGGACCAGAAACACCTGCCCAGGACAGGAATGAACAAAATACTGCAGAGGATGGATGGGGCTCTGAGCGACCTGATCTAGTGGGGGATGTCCCTGCTCCTAGCAGGGGGGGTTGGACTAGATGACCTTTGAAGGTCCCTTCCAACCCTAACCATTCTATGATTCTATGATTCTATGAAAGGGGATGAAAACACTGCATGGATATATCTCCTTAATACCTACAACAAAATGCTATTTTTTAAATTATTTTTTTACATGGGAAGCACTGGAGCTAAATGTTGCAGTCTCCACAGCCACGTGGGAGGGCCAGGACAATGCTCTGCCCAAGAGTACTGGTAGAGGAGATTCTGCACAAAACTTCTACATGAAACCACAGTGCAGTGGTGAACTGCTTCCTGAAAGTTCATTTTAATAGCCCTTAACTTGCCATTCTGCCCGTCTGTATACTGGGCCGAGGCGAAAGGCAGTCAGCTGGAGTCTTTGCCTCTCTGAGAGAAGCCTCTCTCAGCTTTACCCCAGCGGGTCTGGCTCAGAGTCCGCAGCTTTGTCCCGCACAAAGCACATTTCACACGTGAATGAAGAAAAATGTTGTTCTCTGAAAGAATCAAGTTCATGCTAGTTGTAAGAACTGAGCTAGCTAAACTACAAAAATTTAACTATTGATCATGAACATTAAACCACTTTAAAATATGAAAATAAATTCAAATCGGACTTGGAAGGCTAAATTCACTTTCAATTTTTTCCATGTATAAGGTTTATTTGCCTAATTTAATGTTTTACAGATATCCTTAATGTGCAAATACTTTCTACCCTGAATACGCAATATAAAAAAATAATCAGAAACTCTCCTTCTGAAGTTATGCTGTTTATTTCCTTCCTGAAAACTCAGCTGAGTGAAGTCAGGTTAATTGCCTCTAAGTCTTTCTGAATAACGTTGCAAAGCCTTGCACTGACAGATACACCATCCTTCTGCTAGCCCTGTACCCCAGAGCTATGTCAATGTATAACTGTAATTCATTTTGGCTGCTGGATCTGCATGTAAAGATAAAAGCCAAGAGCAAGCTTCCTTAGTCTGCCTCCGATTTTCATCAACTTCTTATCCAGTGGGTGTAATTTTGGAGGCGTTACTTGATCTAACACGCTCCAAAATAATGGAAGTCTTTGCTCCCTTGAAGATACTCTGCGCATTGTCATCATTCACAGTGGTAGCAGCAGTACGTTTGCTCATTATGTTCTACTAATCCTGCTCCCCAATACTCTTTTTGCCAATCAATCCGTTGATTACAGCTAGTTTAAATCTTAGTGATAAACATGATTCGGAGATTTTTCAAAGGACAATGGAATCTGAATTAACTGTCATCCATCAGAGGAAAATCAAAATCCTCCTACAAATAGAACTGAGAAACTTCATAACCCACAAGGACGACGTTTATGGAGCAGGGATGGGCTTTTACACACTTGCAGTGCAGGAGAGCATGGCATCCTCACCCTCAGCTTTGCAATCAGGCTATGGAGAAGTTAATTCTCATGCAGAAATTTATTAATCGCACCTTGAAAGTCCCCCAAGCTACTCTGTTACTGACGCCAGATCTCAAACTGCTCTGATTCATAACTCATCGTTAAAACCTGCAAGCATGATGATTTGAAGCTTCTGCCAAAGTATTTCCAGGTTACGCTTACTATTCTAGCAATCACACACACCTCACAGAGCCAAAAAACTCCAGGTCTAACATCTACATGGATAACCAGGATAAATTTATGTAAAAGGGGGAAAAATCATACCTGTTTTCTTCAAACTGTCTTTATAGTATGTTCCACAGTTGTCAACTTAATAAGGTTATTAACATCTACAATTTCTCACAATGTAAGTGCTTTTCAAAGAACACCACAACACTTGAAAACGTGGCCTTTGAAAAAGAGGTAAAAAAAGAAGAGACATAATTTACATGGCTGGCATTTAAGGAAATAACAGAAATCATTCTTGCTTTTACAGACAACAGTAACATTTGCAGTCCAAAAAATCATAAATGTCCTGTAACAGACGATGATAGCCTTACTGACATGACGAATAAGAGGCATTTAGTTTTTAATGGCTTTGGTAATTTTTTTTTTTCTTATGAGAGCAGCACGCTGTGCAGTACTCAGAAGCAACTTCACACATTATTATTCTACATGAGCACCATTTGTCGATTTGATGACTAAAGACCTATTGGCCAGATGTAAAGGCTGCCTTCTAATCGTGATCTATAATGTAGCACAGCCGTGAGTATGTCATCCCCACGAAGGAGGAGGATCAGGAGAGGCATTCTGTAAGGAACGGCGAAAAGATAAACTAGGTGCATTAATTATCTGACAGAAGGTCTTGCTTATTTGTGAGAACATTTAGTTGCTTTAAAAAAACCAAAACGAGCCCAGGTATAAAGATAAGCCCTGTCAAAAGTGCAGTCTTTCCCAGTCAAAAGATGCTCACACTGGCCTTGACTCCGTATGTTACAGAGCTCTCTGCCCTTGATCAGCTGCACGTGAATAGTCTAGAGAATCAACAGGAGTTTTGACGCTTTACTGGATCCAGGCCAGAAAATCTAATACCCTTTATTTCTCATTTCCATCGTATGTGCATAAGATGATATCCCCTAATTCAGACATACATTAAATCATCATCTTTTTTTTCTACAAGGAAGCATCAGGTGAAAGTAGTGAGATGTGTTAAGGGTTTGCTAACTGATGATATATTGCCCTAAATTAATTTTCTACTATTAATGTTACTTAATGGAATTTCATATTTCTTATTTGAAAAATGAGGGTCAGAAGAAGCAATGATGAGAGACAATTACAATTACCACTTAGGACCATTAATATGTAAATATATGGGTAAGTTAAGATCGCTAATTTAAGTTGCATAATTGCTGGATATTTTTGAAGTCAAAGCCTAATAGGTTCTAAAAGACCCGTAGGTTCTAATAGGCGCCATTATTTGCCTCTATTTTATGCATACAATGTCAATGATTTTTATTCTTAAAATACCAATAGCATCGCATTTATTTTATTAACTGATACAGGCATTAATGTCACATTATGCCAGTCAATTACTTTTTTTTTCCTAAAAATACAACAGGTTAAAAAATTGTATCACTTACACACCATCATGCATCAGCTCATGAGACAATCACAAGTAGCTGGGCTTGAGAAGCACCTTCCACACTGCGCAGATTTTTCAATCTTCCTTTGCAACATCCAATACTACAAACTTTAAAGCATAGGTATTTTTAAAAGGTCAAGATAGAGAATGGATTTCATCCAAGGATCCCCAGCTTAGCAATCCAAAAGTCAAGAGAACTCTATCAAATGTCAAGAGAAACTGGAAAAGACTTCAACAAATTATTTCTGCAATACTTCTCACTTATGCGATATCTGCACAAAAGAAATATTTTAACTAGTTCTAATTCCATGATATTTTACAAATTTCATCTTATTTCAGACACGTAAAGTACAGATGACGAGAATTTTCCCAGTTATGAAGTTTAATTAATTTTTCACTATTACCTAAAACTTTGAAATCAAGACTGTCCTTCAAAAAATATAAACCTAAACTATGACCTCTATTACACAGACTACGAAAACAAGATCAGAAATAAAACACTTCAGCCACTTATAATCACAGTACAGTCTTCATTTTCATTTTAAATTTCTGTTTCTCAGAAATTCTGCATAGACTACCATGCATTCTCCTCATAGAAGTGTGAAAAAATCATGCTGGCTGTAGGAATTTTTTATATATCATTTTAAGAAATTTCTGAAAACGTGAGGTTTTTTTCCTTGAGCAAATATTCAGGTGTCTCACAGAAAAAGAATGGCTTTCAGTTTCCAAAAATGCAAGAAATTTTCATTTCTAAGCAAATTTGATTAGATATAAGCACAGTAAAATAATTAAGATCTTCCTTCTCTTTGCCTTGCATGACTTAAATTAATGCTTGATAGATTTAGGGAGGCATAAAATTAAATCAGATACTATTGTCATGTGAAACAACTGCCTTGGGTATGTATAAAAGACATTTAAATAAACTACCTTCAAGCACATCCTGAGTATAAATAAATGCGTTGTTAACTTGTTGCAACAACCTAAAAATAATCTTTTTTTTATTTCTGCATTCTCCATTCTGCTGAAAGTGGAAGAAGTGATTTTGGCCCGTGAGGAAGCAGCCACCTTTGCTATTTGCCCGTTTTTCTGTAGTAAGTATGATGTGGCCTTTCTGTAGACAATTCACTCATGTCACTACAGCAGATACAAAGAATAAATCAAGTCCAGTATCCGAGCCATCTGTAATAAAGTTTTAACTACTGATTCAAGAGATATTTTTCCCATCAATTGACTCGCCATACAATTGGGATTGCTCCAAGCCTTTAAGACTTTATCTGCTAACCATTTGGAAACGGCAGATGATAACTCCCCCGTAGCTGA
This sequence comes from Ardeotis arabs, assembly GCA_011801015.1. NCBI lineage: Eukaryota > Metazoa > Chordata > Aves > Otidiformes > Otididae > Ardeotis > Ardeotis arabs. The sequence continues at coordinate 84,964 of JAAGAY010142244.1, forward strand.
TAGAGCCAAGTAGTTCAAAAGTGTTTCAGACAATATCTTCAAAAGCTTTGACAGAGAAGCTCATAATACTCTAAATTTCTTTAGCTGTGATCTATTCTTAAATATAAACCTCTCCTTTAATCGCTGCTTTAGACTGCTGGATTCACTGGATGGGTGAGGAAAGGTATTTTGTTACAGCTAAACAGTTGAAGAATTCTATATCCAGATTCCTAAAATGATATGGAGAGATCTATTTAGAATTTATCGAGAAAAGACATTGGTACAATCAGCAATGCAAAAAAGAGGTGTATGCTGTTTATCAGAAATACCTACTAATGGAAAAGTTAACACAGTAAAAAAAAATATATTAGTCAAAGAGCAGCTCAAACAGCCCCTCCTATGAGAACTCCAATGCAGTCAGAAATTCAGTTCTTGTAGGCTGCTGAGGAAAAAAGTCCAGAGGAGTCTGTGATTTAGCTGTCATCTGCACATACTCAGGTACCACTTACATATGGACACATAGCCCACGTTATGTATAACTGAGAGGGCCTCCATGAAAAGGTGCACCAGTGCAGCAAGGGGCATCGAGGACAGCCGCTTCATGCACCAGCAAGAACCCTTCAGCGCGCTGCTGTTAGCGTGAAGCAATCAAGCACTGATCCCCATCGGCTAAGGTTTGCTGTCTCCACTGCAGGGAAGAGCCCCTAGGTACAGAGATAAAAGTCTATAACCTCACTGGTCTTACATAGCTGATCTAATTCTGCCTAATCATTTTATGCCCTGCAGGGGAAAAAAAAAAAAAAAAAAAAAAAAAAAAAAAAAAGTATTAACACCCCCAGTCTCAATAAGATTTCAATTCGAGGATCGATTGGTCCACCAGTCCACAGTCATTCCCTGTCAACAGAGCACTGCCCTTCCTATTCCCTTCTGCCTCCAAGGCCACAAACAGGTTACCATGGAATAATTCACATAGCTAAAACACAGATAGCCATCGTTTACAAATGACAGATTAAATATTAGGTAAAAAATTATTCCTCAAGTGATACAGAAACCCTAGTATCACCTGAGCAATGAAGGATGGAGAGATTTTCACAGAAAATCTCTGCAAGGAGAGATTGGGGAGTATAAAAGTGCACCTGCTGGGAAAGGATGCTGGAGCCCCCTCTCTCCAGATGGGATGTATTATCATGCACCCAGACCTACAAACGAGTAGCAGCAGCCTCGCAGAAAGCATCAGACAGACATTTCAAACCAAAGCTAACATCAAGAGAGCGCAGATAAAACTGAACCGCAATTATGAATACTTTAGAGCTCCAAGCGACTACTAATACGACCTTCATGTGGGTGCTTCATTCACTTCCCACCAAAGCAAAAGGAAATGCTCCCAGGAATTTTGCTGGAACTGCATCTAGTTCTCAACATATTCAATTGTGAAGAGGCATTAATTAATCTGTGCAGCACATCACTCCATCTGACCTAAGTTCACCCAAGTGCGTTGGTGTGGGCAGGCTGCTGGACTCCTGCGGAGGCGTGCTGAAGCGGATGGGGTGCAATTCAAAGCGCCGTAGCTGGCAGCAAAGAACAATCAGCTCTTCCCAAAGTACACTCCCCTCTGAATGAAACACGGGCAGAGCACAGTGCTGCACTGCCTGCCTGCAGTGGCTGAGGAGCCCAAAATATAAGGAATATTTTGATGGTCAGAATGGACCACCTAGCTGGGAAGAGAGCAGCACGTCTGAGTTAACAGCCTTCCAAGCACCTGAACCACTAAAATTGGCTGGGAATTCACTATTAGAAGTGAGATGAATTAACAGAAGCTGGGAAAAAAACCCCCAATCAGACCCTTATTCTAAATCTGTAATTCAAAACTCAAAAACAAGTCAAGATTTCTTTGAAGGGGCTAATTGAATTTGCTCCTTTTGTGACTAGACCTCATTTTATTTTGTATTTGCTGCATCCCTAACGTTTACGTAAAGAATTTACACTTTGATAATTAAATCAGAAGTCAGAACTCTTAAAAGATTTTTTATTTTTTTGTTCTAACAATCCTAAAACAATCTACAAAAGTTCAATAGAGTAGGAGGAAGATTAGGCCACCAAATGAAAGAAATTCAAATGATCTTCAAAAGCTGCCCTTCCCCCATCTCATCTTTGAGAGTGGATAAGCCCACTTTGATACTGGGATTTAATAAAAAGATCAAAAACGTCCACATGCTGATATCTGCTGTTATTCAGGTAATTCTGCTGTTGAAGTAGATCTGAGGATGGAACATAAGCCAAGGAACAGACATCTGCTGCTTCTCAGCAGTAAAACATTAGCCCTGCATTTGCAGAACTCCTAGGACTGGGGGATACAGGGAAACATGAAGTTTAGAGCTCGTGAATACCTTTTTCTTTTTTTAAAAATAAGTTTTATAGTCTGTTAGTGACCAGATACAATGCAAATAGCAAACAAGCTTTCCACATGATCAATTAGATATAAAGTAATCTGCATCTTAGGTTTAAGAAGAGACGGTCTGAGGGATTGTAGATGAGAACAAAGACGTGGGAGGGGAGAGATAAATACAAGACTACAAACCATTGTGAGTCAAAGGTATGTGTAAATGGTTTGCAACCACTTGTATTCATTGCAGAATCAGAAGAGAACAAACTCCTTTAATTTTATATGCTAAGTCCAGTATTTGTCTTGTAAAATCATCAATTCTATAGTTTCTTATAAAGAAAAGAGAGAGAACAACCAGGAAGAACCTTCTTGAATGATAAAATGGCTGAGGGATCTGGTAGGAATTCTTTACATAAGATGTATTTTTCTTTAGGGAACAGGCGTAGATGTAAACAGATGGGCTTATATAAGTAGAATTGGCAGCTCCATAGATAGTTGCTTTCTTCTATATATGATTTTTCAGGCTCACCAGGGTATTCAGGACCACTCCGCTTAATTGTTCTTAACATTTTGCCCGTTTCATATGCTCACAATGTAATGGCCAAATATAAAAACAATTTAAGCAAATTGCAGTTTAAATCTCAATGGAAACAATACATTTTATTCAAACAAACCACTTACAAAGGGAAATGTCTATTTTATGAATGTTAGTCCATCTGTTCACCATAGCTCCTTTGGAAGTATTTGTTTTGCTTTGAAATACCAGAACTGATTATGTATGTGCTGGTGGATGGACTGAGGTGTGTTTGCTGCTTTTAAATCACTGAGCATATAAAGGTGGCTTGACTTCTGTTGGTCTAGTACAACTGAAGAACGGAAATGCTTGAATCCATTTGCACTGGGCTACACTGCTCCTACATTCTGTACTGGAACTGTTGCAAGTGTTCCTCTTCTGGAGAGGATGTACCGAGCATTGTGTTTCCACGATGATGGTCAGGCTGTACTGGGGTACGGTTTTCACCTCTCCTTCACAAATTGTAAGAAAAGAACCATTCAGATGACACTAGAGGGATGTCCAGTACACTTGAAACACATGAACAACAGTGCTTATACCACAGCTGACAGCCACGCCACTAATCTGGCTGGGAGCACGGTCTCTACCATTTCACAATGGCAGGATCCCAACGGTCTCTCCGTCACATCTTTACACAAAAAAACCCAGGTTCACACATCTGATGGGGCAATTTCTGGTAATAAAACACCCTTGTCCAGCCCTTGGTACATCATTCTGAAAAGCCCAAACAGACCATGAATACGTACGTTAAGAGCAAAACCGCACAGAGCTGAAGGAATGTAACCTGCACATACTTGTACACAAGGTGATCGTCAGTTAGTAGGTGTGATCGTGCTGTCATCTATTGAGCAACCCAGTTTGTGTCATTTTGGATCCATTCCACTGAATTATTTAGACATTCACACCTCAGTACTACTGAAACTTACAATCCCAGAGAACATCAGGACAAATCACAGAAGGGAACATCAAATGTAACTACAGAAGAGCTTTTAGAGCAGTAAAGTAGTAACAGAAAATAAATGAGCAATGAATGAAAAGGAATTATTACAAAATACGTAACAGAGTCCCTGGTTAGTGCAAGAGTTGGAAGCAGGTAGCCCCAAGAGCCCTCAGGCCAGCAGCATGCACCCACAGAGGAAATTTGAACTAGGGCTCCCAGTGAAAACTGTGTTTGAAAAACATCGCAGAGCCGAGATGTCCGACCTAATGAACTACTAACAGAAGAGTAGCCTTCTGCAGCATTCCAGTGGTAGCTTCTTAGTTGGATCCCCTACAATGCCTCAGAAAATCTCGTGGACAGACTGTATAGTGCCTGCTAGACAGAAGCTAGCTAGGTTGGACTATACAGAGCATGCTGGGTCAGTATGACAGATGTCAAGAAGAAATCCTCTGGAGAGGTCTGAGGCTCAGACTTTGCTTCCCTTCAAAGGGCCAACATTGAGATGCAAGATGTCCTCTACCTTGGTGCACCCAGTCCTAGCTTGCCACAGAGAACCTGCTGCACAAGGTACACAATGTTATGGGGATGCTCAGCATTTCTGAAACAATGTCAGTCTTCTCTCCAAACTTCAGATCTACCCACCAGCTAAGACTTTGGGTGATATTTCAGGAAAGCATCATTTTTTCTTTTGCTGGGAGGTTCTGAGTGAGGTAACATTTAACAGTTTCTGTGGAGTTGGTTCTCCTTATTGATTTCCTTTCATGTTCCTTCTCCCTGTGCTTTGCTCTGATGCCAGGGAAGAAGCACTCATTGTACTCAATAACCTTGTTTTCCTTGATTTTGTGTTACCATTCCTGTAATGTCCTACCATGCTTCAGAGTTGTCTAATAATTTACGCAAATATGTTACGAAAAATCTATAATAAATGTGTTAATTCATAATTAAAAATTACAAGAACATTACATCAATCACAATACCTGTATCATAAGGCTCAGCAGTCCCAGATTCAAATGCTTCACATCAGATGTAGAAGCTGTAACGGGAAGACCGTGTGTTTCTAAAGCCAGGGAGTTCACCCAGTCCTGGCATGTGGAGCTGCTCAGGGAAGAAGCTAGAGAAGGCCCGTGGGCACAGTGCTGAGCAAGGCCAGCACTGGCACAGATCTGCCCTCCCTATGGCGTGACTCACAGGGCTCATCTGCTTAAATGAAGCCCATTATTTTGCTGATCGGTCAGCCAATGACTCTAGGCAACTCTTTATTTTGCCAGTGTCTAAACTTAGCTTGCAAGCACAGCTAAAATATTAATCATTAATTACAGTCCCTGCTATAAATGCCCATTATACTCTCAGAGACATTCCCAATGTCATTCAGGCCAACTGGCTAGTGTATGAAATTGAAGGACAAGGAATACACAATAAAAATTAAAAAAAAACCCAAATACCAGACATGAAATGGAGAGGGCTAATTCCACTGATGTAAGGAAAGACTTGTTTAGCCAAACACGTAATTGTATACTGGAGTTGTAAGTAGACAGCTGTGACTGCGCTCTGGAACACAAAAAGGGACAATCCTGAACAAAAGGCCGTTATCAAGTATTACTACAGTTCTGGCGAGGAAGGCAGGGACAGCAACAAATTTAACAGACTATGTTTTAAGTTCAGCTTTTTTATGGAAAGCACCATGAATTTCTCAAATTCAGTGAATCTTGCACTCCAAGGCCAGTGTTAACAATTCAACTCCTGATCTTAACATCCAGCTTTAAATGTTACCATGCAACTTCAGATGCATACCCAGCTGAGAAACCAACACACTCTATATTCTATAGACCTGTGTCTTTGGTTGAAGGGATCGCTGACACTTTCCTTTAGTGGGAACAGTAGGCCATGCAAAGAAAGCTAGGTGCCCCATGTAGCAATAGGCTAAATCCCTCCCCTCTACCATGGATTTCAAAGCCACCGACACATTATTTCAACCATCTCCAACCAGCTACAAAGAGCCAACTGCTTTTGTAATTCCCGAGACATACCCTGGCCAGGCTGTTTTGCTTTATTAACAGGGAACAGAAGTCCAAAATCTTAGAATAAAGTGATTAAATATTTGCCAGAATTGAAGAGTATTCAAACAGGAGTTTTATAAAACCTTAAATACGAAATCAACTGAAATCATGACTGAAGCACAAGACCTTTGGCTTAACCTGTTCCAAACAGCAGAGGAATAGAAGGTGGCAAAATTATAGCAACTTCTGAAAAGAGCTTGAGAAATTGTCAGCTGGTACGTCTGATTTCTTTACAGGTCTAATAAACTCAATTGTATAATAAGAAATTGATTTAGTTGATGCATGGAGGAATGTACTACCATAATGAAGAGTTACCGTACCTTTTATTGCAGGAAATGACAGATCAGAAATCTGCTCCAGTTCTTGAAGGTGCTGAGAAGCACAGGAGTAAGGGCAACTTGACTGGCATAAGACACTTGAACTCCCGAAAGTTTTTGACGATCAGGTTGGGAGGGGGAAAAGCAAAACCAAAAGCCTTCCAATAGGACATAGTCAGGAAAATACAGGAGCAGATTCCCAGAAGAATGTGACATCTATTCTGGGACCTGTGCTAGTCAGCACATTAATAAATATTTTTTGAAAGGGTGGGAAGGTGAATATTGAGGTGAAATTCACTGATAGTATAAAATTATTCATGCTTTTCAAGACGACAGCACATTTCATAGGCTCACTGAAGAATCTCAAGATGCTAACAGAATAAGTAGTAAAGTGGCCGATTAAACTGAATTCTGAAAAACAGAAAATGATTCAAAGGAACAAAAATAACCTCAATTATACAAATTCAAAACCAGACTGTAAACTATCTTTGTCAGCCAGGAGATAGATCTCACAGCCGTCGTGGATACTTCTTTGAAAACATCAGTTTGATATAACATCAAGATTTATTGACAGGGGGAAAAAAGCTAGAGAACAAAACCAGGAAACCTCATCAAGCTTCTATTTAAAACCATGATATAAGCACATCTTAAACAGATCATACAGGCCTTGTCTCTCTCCTCTATTTCTAAAATACAGTACCCAAAATAAGATTTACAGAAGGGCCACAAATGAAGAAAGATGAGGACTGGCTCATGTTTCTGAGAGATTAAACAGACACCGACTCTTCAGCTCTGCAAAGAGAGTAGGAGAACATGTGTCAGCATGAAGAGGTCGAACAAGGAAGAATTATTCAATAATTCCCACAGTATGAGAATCAGAATGTATCATTACGAGAGTTAAAGCAAAGGCAGGGAAGCACTTCATCATTGCTACGGGATCTGCTGGAAGCTGCAATACAAAGAAGTTTCAAACCAAAAGATCAGACAAATTAAACAGCGCAGAGATCCATGAACACCAGACAAAGTACATAAGGTCCCCAGCTCTGGGAGCTCCTAATCCACAGAGCACTGGAGGAGAGCAGCAGAGAATCCTCAGTGTTTACTCACTCTGGCTCTATTTTCCCTGAGGATCACCTCCTGTCCGCTGTCAGAGATGGGACACTGGCAAAACAGGCTCCATTTTTGCTCTTCTGTGTTTCCAGGCAGGATTACTGAGATATTCCACACATATTAATTTATAATACAAAACGTGAAAAGGGGAATGATGTTTGACATGAACCAAACATTAAAGAACTCTGTCATCACCACCACTCCCTCTTTTGCTTTAATCTTGAAGGAAAAAAAAAATAAGATACTTCCTTTTTCCACTTAGTTTAATTTAGAGAGGAAAGACTTCAGGTAACTAGATTTTACCCTACTCCCCAAGAGCATGTGATACTCAGAAATAACAGCTCTGCATAAAAGATATTTTCTCTAGTTGAAAGACAGGCAATGAAATAAAGAAAGTTCATTCCAGGAAAAAAACAAACAGTTCAAATATTCAAGTCAGACTTCGGAGGCTGTTTATAGAATTTATTTTCTTCCTTATTTTCCCATTCACCATTATGTATAGTATTTTGCCACAGAAAGAGAATTAAAATACTTTATTTAGTTGCCCCAAAGTCTCAGTACAAAAAATGTCTTTCTGCCCAGGAAGTGACTTTGTGCTTGCTGGTGTGAGCCTTTACAAAAGGACAGGCAATATTTATGAGCAGTTTGAAGGCTTCCTAGTGAGTATCCATCTGGAAAAAGTGGATATGCAAGTTCTGCACTCTCTCTCCTAGGTCAGTTATCTAATCCTAAAATTGCACCCAATTTTCTCTGAGGAATAGTTCTGCATAAGCCTAAGTTAAATGCCTCAAAGGCATCTAAATCTTTATTTTCTTAGGAGTGGAACAGCATTAAAAACAAAGAAACGAAAATCATGCTTTCATGACAAAGGGGATTTTATTTCAGGCCTCAAATTATTTCAAGTCAATGAGTTTGTTTTGTTGGCATGCAGGCTTAACAAAAAGAGGCTGGCAGATACTGTGGTAGGAGCAAATTTCTAGCATTTTTTCCTTTTCAGCAAACACCATGCCTTTTTGTGTACATTAGACCACCAGTTCAGCCAGTTCGGACTGCTGGCAGCAATGGAATAACTGCAGAGATGCTCTGAACTTTGTCTCACTCACCTTTTTCCACCTGGCCCATGAAATGCAAGTAAGGCTCCCAGATTGATTCATAAAAAAATAACAAGCACTCCTAGGACATTTGTATGGAGATTATATTGTTAATCAATTTATTTTGCATAGCCCCATGGATCACTTGCTATTGATGATTACATATTTCAGCTCCTGTGACAATTTGTCAATAAAATAAAAATAAAAAAAGGCCAAGGACAGCATACTTTTAATTTAAAGAGGATCTCTTCCTTGAAAAGAAATGCCACTTCCCAAGCTCTGAAAAGGACTAGCTTGTGAATAGATTTCATTTACCACGTGGAAGAGCTGTTCAAGGAATCAAAACTTTCTTAATACTCACAATAGAGGTATCCAGAGGTGAATAATCTTCTTTTCGAGTTCAGTTACTTTTAAAAATGAATATTGGAAAAATGGCAAGTTTGATAAAAGCGTAGGTTTTGAGTTACTGAGTGTTATTCAAACCCAACACAGACTGCCATAGTTTCTACCCCCCAAAAAGTGGAAAGCTAAATACCATTTACAGATTGCTTTAAAGATTTCTTTTTACAGAAAAGCATCTCACATTTCATTTCAAAGTTTTTATTCAAAATACAAACTTTGGTTCTTAAAAGGGAAAAGAATGGTGGGTTAATAGACAAAATTACCTAAATTATCCTTAAGTTTGAAACAACACACTTGAGCTACTCAGGTTGCCAAAAGAATTATTTTTTTTCTCCAAAGCACCCAATTCCAACGGACTCTGCCTCCTTCCCTCCAAGTATTTGCTTCCCTTAAACAAAACTGCCCAGTTTCTTCCTTTCATAAGCATACGTTCTACGCTCCCAGCACAATTCTGGATCGGTCCACAAAGCCACCAGCTAACTAGTGACTCTTGGTTAGTGATGATAATATATTTCATTTCAACAGTGATGAAGATGCAAACAGCTGTCTCCTCACAGATTCCCTGACCTGTCCACTCCTTGGCAGAGAACACCATGGGCCGCTCTATCTTGCGTGTTTAACACATGGGAAGTACACACAAATATTAGCTCAACAGAACACCTCATTTCAAAAATCCCTTTCTTTTATTACAGGATATGAATGATGAATGCTGTATTGATTTACTTCTTTACATACAATACAGATGCTTTACTCAAAACACAAGACCTGGACAGCTGTCGATATTTAAGAGGAGCTTTCATGGAAGAAAGGCTGTGATGACCTTCAGAGATCCTTACTCACTGTCTGCAGGAATAAGTTAATCAGGAGATGAAGCTCTTGTATCTAAGCCAGGCTTGAGATGGAGCTGTGCAGTTTGAGCAAAAGAACGGAGTTCTCGTTCAATCACTGTAAATACACTCAAAGTGGGAATTTGCTAATTGCAGCACTCTGTAAGCTGGAATTAATAAAAACAACAAATACAAAACAGACCGCACGGACCTCGCAAAGTTACAAAAGCAAGAAGTGCTAGAGATGAGATGTTGAATACATTATTATTTTAAGACTTGTGCCTAGTTTAAATGGGATTAGAAAAAAACCAACCTGTTGCAAACCATTTTAATTCAGTTTGTGGACAGCTGCCGGAGAATCAAAATTTTGATCAGTTATGTCCCACTTGGGATGCATAAAGCTCCAATTTTCAGCTTCTGTTTGTTTAATACAAGGATGGCAAAAATTATGTGGACATTCCCTTCATTTGCTTTTGGAACAAACAATTTGCTCATCACCATGTTTTGGCTGACTGCCTGAACAGCTGAAACTCTTGCTTCTCCTTGCAGAATAACATTTAACCAGTCAGATAATAATCCATTCAACCCGGGGTCCTCCAAAAAACCCTAAAAGGTCAATATATTGCTCTAATGAGGCACAACCTCGGCTTCCAGAACAATGTTTTTATGCTGGGTATATGCAGGCAAGTGAGATGGGAATATTTAGTACTACAGGATCTACTTGAAAAAGGCTGGCTCTATTAAATAGCTGTCCATCTTCTGGCACTCCAGGGAAGGAAGCATTTCTCTCTAACAAAGATGAAGGGAATATCAATGGGGCTAATCTCTTCAAAGTGCTCAGCGCTCAAAGCAATTGCCTGCAGTAGTACATACTCCCCACCCTCATTAGCTCAGCAAACAAAACATAGCTAGAGACAAAACACTATCCTGCAACTAGGGCAAAAAATGTACAATCAGGGCTTTCCAAAACACCTCCCTTTCCTTTCCAAAAGACAAATATTTCATGCATTTTAAATTATGTGTGTACTGAAAATCAAGTCATATATTTTCAGAATCCCTTTCCTTTTCTTTCTAGCGTATTTAAATATTGTGGAGTTTGCTCATATTGAAAAACGGTCGTGACACAACGGAAGTAGTGCGTGGCACAACTCTTCTCCCGATCAACAAAGGGGAAAAATTCATTGCCAACTTTTTCCCTTTTGAAAAACTGCAACAGTCAGAAATAAGGAGAGTGATAGTTTCATACTCCCATAAAACAAGGAGACAAAATCATCTGTCAATCAACTCATATTTGTCAAAGTTCCAATCTACCCACTGCCTCCAAATTAGACAATTTTATGGTCAGGAAACCAAACATTGAGAACGAGAGAAATTAAATACATCAGCACTGAGGGGAGAAGCAAGAATTACGAGACAAGGAATTACTGTTGAATAATGCAGTCTTCCAGCAGATCCTTTTACTCCCATGCTGACCATAGGAATAATTAAGGATGGCCAACAGATGCTGTGAGCACTCCTCAGAGAAAGAAGGCTAACATGGACGTGTTGCTGATCTGACTTCCAAGACTCGGCAGCATGATCCGGACTAAAAACCAGGTCATGGGTTGCGTAAACCAACTCAGACCACAGGGGAATCTCTCCAGGGAGTCCGCTAATGGATTCATCAGTTCAAACACGCAGGCTGGGCAGGCTACCTAGGGACAAAACATCAATACTGGTGCACTGGCTAAGAGCACACGGTTGGGGTCACAGCATTTGCTTCTTGCAAAGCCCTGCCAAAGCAGGGATTTCAGCTTGAAGGACAAAGCACAAACCCCTTCTACTACTATGGGTGAGGTGAACCAGCCCACCACCAGTCCCTCTGTCTGAGGTGTAATTTTTGAAAATCTTTTCCTTGTACAAGAACAGCTTGGTCAAGAAACAGTGGACCTGAAAATTTATTTCCCACAGACCAGTTTAAAGCAGGGATGCACATTCACAGGTGAACCAAACACGTATCACAGACTTTAAGTGTCTTTCATTCTCCCTGTAATCCTTGTCTGATTGTTGATTGATGGGGCCTTTGTTACGAAAAGTTTTATAAAGGGATACTCCAGTCTGAAGTAACAAGAAAAATAGAAAGAGAGATGGACAAGACAAAGGAGAAATGGAGACTCACCACTGCTTGCAACTTGTGAGTGTAAAGGAAAAGGCCCAACTTCAGCATTTAGCCCTATCCCATTTTGGAAGGAAGGAAGGAAGAAGAGTTTTTCATGACTGATTGCTACTTGGCCCAGTTTCTGCAGAAGTGTCCCCTGCGCTGGCCTGGCAGAGGAGGCACACACGGGAACAGCGCTCAGCTGCAGAGCACTGACACAGCACTTGGAGACGAGGCAAAGCCAAGAAAGTGAAGACAACCTCAAAATGCTGATCATCAAATAAAGAACAGAGAACTAACACATGGGCAGCTGCATTTGTGCTCATCAAGCAAAGCTTGTAAGAATGTGGATCAATTATATTTAAAAGAACCAGAACATGTGAATCCTTAGTTCACATAGAAAAAGGTGTGTAAAGATGCAGTGGAAACACACAGATCTTACAGTGCTGACCTCATAGAAAGGGATTTTAATGGGACAGACATTAAACAACTTATGAAGGGAGAAAGGAGAGGAATGAGTGATGTACAAGACTGTACCTTATGCTTTACGAACAGACTTGAGAAAAGCCTGAATCAGAAGCGAAGCAGGCAGCAAAGTAAGGAAGAACTACTCTCAGTTTTCTAAGTGAAGAGCAAATGTTTCAAAGGAATTGGAAAGATGTGTTCTAAAAACATGGCTTGATCACCTTGCCGCCCTGTTAGGTGGAGCTATAGCCCTGTAGAAAGTCCAAACTGATTGACAAACAGAACTAATCTGCAGAGTTTACTACATTCATGCATGAGCACCCAATTAATGCATTCACAGGCACCCAATTCGTTCACGCATGAGCACCCAATTATCTTATGCATGAATGCCCCATCAGTTCAAGCATGCGTGCCCCAGCAGTTTATACACTGACACTCAATTAATTTACACATAAGCCCCCAATTAATTTACATGAGTGCCCCATCAGTCCATGCATCGATATGTCGGGGCAGGGACACCTGTGGCTCACGGGTGACCTACAGTGAAGCAGCGACAGCCTAGAGCAGGGGAGGAGAGCAACAAGGAGCATGAGAAGTGGCAGACAGGCCATAACACACACAACCCCAACCTCCCGCATCACCCATTGTCACACCAAAGGAATTGAGATGATGGAGCACAGCCCATAGCAAAAACAAGGCAGGCAGACACTAGGAAAGGGGAGGAGAAATGTTTGGCTTAGGCTGAGATTGGGAAAGGGAAGAAAAACATTTACTTAAATGCTTATTGGTCAGAAGTTAGCATTAATTGGCAATAACTTAAATTAAGCAAAAATTTCCCAAGTCGAGACTGCATTGCCTGTGACAACACATACAAAGTCAGAACTGAGGCAGGGACCCAGGCACTGAGCCCCAAGGGGAAAAGCACCCTAAGGAATCAGTTGATGTTACAAAGTAATCTGCCTTGGAGATTAAAGAACGCAGAGCAATAAAGTGTTGTAATGAAAACAGCTTTTTAGTCAGAAATCAGGGTCACAGAGAAAAACACACATTAATGTCAGCACATAATTGCACTGTATGGACAAAATCAGATGCTGCTAAAAAGATTACTGTGGTAAATTCTGCACTAGAGGATTTATCTCCCATCAAGCACGACTTTAACTGTAAGCAAGAGGGAGACAAATACAAAAAGCAACCCCAGCTTGGATGGAAGCAGGTTAAATGATAACACCTCACTGTATCTCCAGATCTCAAAATATAGCAGTATATTTTTCCAAATATTGTTTGCTTTCCCTTGGCCTTATTGTAACTGCTATTGATTTTGGACTGTTGCTGCTGTAGCGGGGTTTGCTTGTTTTAATAAGTCATGAGAATAAATATGGCGTAACACATAAACTAGAATCTTCTACAGCTTCTCTAACTCTTACACAGGCAAAGGTGTCCTGTGATTAATAGTATTAAGTACATTTTCTAACCAGCAACTGGAAACACGAAAGGTGATGACGAGAGGGTGCTTAAGGGCGTCATGAACACTACACAAGAATATAAGCACGTGGAGATGCTGGTTAACTTGCACATGAAAAAAAAAGTTAATTTAGTTTAAAAAATCAGTTACACTGTGGTCCAGCTTGCACAGTAACTGCAGTTGGTCCCCTCTCTGAGACCATTCACAGCACGCAGAATTCAAAGGACGTGTTCCTCTGTATTTCTGATATTAAGCAGAATATTGAAGATCACCGCCCCCAGTGGGCTGAGTCCCAGCCAGCTCCATCACCACCTCTCACCACAAAACCATGAGCTAGTTTCAGAAGGACATGGGAAAAGAAGAAAATCCACATAAAGTGGAATAGTAATTAATCATGTAATTCATTTCTCCTCATTCACAGCTATGTCACATTGAAAAGTCCACCTCTAAGCTGCGCTAAAGAAAAGCTAAGGCAGAGTGTCGCTAAAGCAGAAAGATTCATACACAACTTTTTCATTAACTTATTTAAGATCTGAGTGTGGCTCTGATAAAGCAGAAAATGGCTTTACGGTCAAGCATTCATGCCATGAATGGCATTCGGATCACTAGAGTTCGCAAGGACCATTCCCAGTCATGCCATCTGGAGAATCCCAGTAACTTACAAACTCGTTCTTGGTACCAGCTCTTTGTTAAGCAACTCCCATCCAGTGCATGCCACACCGAAAAAACAGAGTACCACTTTAAAACAAAAGGTAAGATGTGTTTATCTACATTGCATTTGCAATGATAATTACTTGAAAACAATACAAAGAAAAACCAAACAAAAATCTTCCATTAGTTAGGGCCTTACTATCTCTGACCTCCATCTCATTTGCTGATACTCCCAAACTTTTCATAAACCCTTTCTATCGTTATAAGCTACAATTTAAATAATTATCGGGCAGAAGAAAACAACTGCTCAACCATGGCTCTCTAATCTAGTAATTAAATCCACCTGTAAGATGCTGCACAATTTGTTTCCAGTGTCTATGACTACTAATATAGTCAAGTATTTTACACTAGGTGGTATAACATCACCAGGAGAGACTGAAATCAAGCCACGCTTGGGTGAGGTCAGAAAAATCCACCCAAGCTTCTCCACAGACAGAGGTCCCATGCCCAACAGGCTGTTAGTGAAACATAGGCTATATTCTTCCATTACCACTTATTTTTGGAGTATTCTGGCTCTTTGACTTATTTCAACATGGTTATTATTTTTAGTTAACTCCACTCAGATGACTGACTGAAGAGTTCAGATTGACCCAATCCATTAATTACTGTTCAGGCAAACAAGAACCATTTTAGGATCACTCAGGCTAATTCTGGTTTAGCTAGCTTGGCCACTCTGGTATTAGCAAAAAAAGCTATGACAACAAGGTGTCAGCGTGAGTTAAACATCCACAAGCCCAGAGCACCAGAGATATTCCCCTCAGACCGGATTCCACACAGCATTGCTAACAGTAACCAACCCAGCTGCACCCAAGCAAGGCTGGGTTTGCTGGACAACATTGCGTTGTTCCTCCTGGAATTCTGCATTCCTTCCAGCCACTCATCAAGTGAATTAAATACATAACAAAGAGGTACGAGTATGCTTGGATTTCTGCAAGGTACCTATTCAGAGCAGGCATTGCCTCTTCACTCTGCATGTGGGTCGTGCCCGGTGTGACACAGGCACTCTTGCTTCAGACATCAGGAATTGCAGAAGTCTCTTCCAGCTAGATATTTTCCTGTCTTTAGCTAGGTGCAATTGCTCCCTGTTGCATTATGCCTTATTGCAATCATCCATCCCAATCTGGTATCTCTCTTGTGTGGTTACTCCTGCAGAGAAAATTTGGGATCTTATCCAAATGATGGAAAAATTTGCCCCTTTAGATCACCTGAAGCTGACAACCTTTCTACTGGAAAGTTCCCATCTGGCTAGAAATATTGCTACAGCATTTTTCAGGGATGTGTTTCCTTTGCAAATGACCCAACATTATACTCCAGAAACAAAAATGCAAAGCATCTTCAAATCCTCCTGAACAAAAAAATGAGCTCTTATTCCAAATTATACACATAAATAGAATAGTCTTTGGGAACAGAATAGAATTTGTCTTTGGGAAGCAGTCAAAAATGAACAATGTCAATGTATTTTTTTTTCTCTTGGAAATGAAAATACCGTATTTAACGGTACAGCAGAGATCTGTGAAATCACTATACAAATAATAAAAAAATTGATGGCAAAGTTTTCTGCCAAGTGACTCAATATATTGATATTATGTGTTCCACAGTATGTGGGTCATTATGACAGAATATCATACTATTATTTTTGTTTAATGATTCCTTAATTATCTCTCCCCTTCTACTGAAGCACATAACGTATAATGCAAATGCATAGATTTTCAATATACCTATACGCTACCTTATATATTATTGTATTCTATCATATCATATCGCACTACCTTTGAGTAAGAATGATTTCCTAAGCTAGGATCTGATACTCTGCTGCCACATGAATGCTTGTCCATGCTCTGGAACTGAAGATTAATACAGGTTTTAAAACAAACAAAAAAAAGTTTTACAACAGCCTCCTTCAAATGAAAATGCACGTTCACTCGCAGTATTGCTGACACGGTAATACATGGCTGATGATGAAAAATAACTGGGTACTTCAATTCTTTGGGCACAGTAAGCAGTGCTGTCAACACAATGAAGTTCTACGGCAATTATAAGAGGACTTAGTAAGATTGGTTATGAAATGCAACTACAGAATTAGCAAATAGAAGAACAAAGAGTAATGGAGAATAAACTCACTAGAACATAAGTAACCTCAGTAAGTTTTTACCCTTAGTGATCAGTTCTATATTTTATGTAATATTTTTGTAATGTGGTGGTTTAGCCCTACCCAGCAGCTAAAATACCACACAGTTGCTCACTCCCCCACAGTAGGACGAGGAAGAGAGCTGGTATAGAAAAGAAGGCAAAACCCACGGGCTGAGATAAAAAAACAGTTTAAGAGAACAACAGAGGAAAAGAAAACAGAGATGGAAAAGAAAACAGAGATGGAAAACAAACAAACAAAAACCCTACAATAATAGAAAATACATAAGCACAGAATTTAGCTCACTGTGCATCCTGATGCCCGGCTTCCTCCCGAGTAGCAGGAACCTCCCTCCCCACTGACACCCTGAGCTGGTGTCCCATGGGATGGAATGCCCCCTGGGCCAGTTTGGGTAACCTGTCCCAGCTGGTGGCTGAGCAGTAACCTGTCCCAGCTGTGTCCTCGGCCACAGGTGCCACCAGCTCCAGCTCCTCTCCCAGCTCAGGTGAAAATTAACTCCATCCTAGCCAGATGGAGTTGCACTTCTTGTTATAGAACTTTTTGTTATTGCACATTTTTCATTTTATATAAATGGACCATTAGTCCAATTTTCCAATCTAGTCCATAGAAAACAACTGTATTGATCACTGGCACAATCAAGCATCTCTCCTTTTAAATTAACACATTTATGCTGTTTCACACATGCTATCTGGCTTCAAAACCAGGGAGAGATTAGAGAGATTTCAAAATAAACCACATCTTAGGTAGAAAAAGTTGGTTTAGAATCCTACCAGAGCGATCAAAGTTGACCTGGTTGGCAGGATGTGGGCCTGCATGGATGGATTAAAGAGGAACCGACTTCTGAATGTCCCAGAGCTTCATCACACCGGAGAAGTCACAGGAAGCAACCGTATCACCCTGTCAATTACAGAAACAAAATAAAGGCATCACTTTTGTACTTCTGCAAAGGAGAGAGAGCATATGACACAGGGCTGGATACCCACTGATGCCAGACATAGTAACTGTATATATTTAAATAAATGTAAGTTATTATATGTGAGGTTATCACAGCCTCCTAACGACTACATTGACTTGAACAGCAACAATAGAAGGACAATCTCACACATTTCAGTGAGTCAGAAGCATGCAAGGACTATCTATGCAAGGAAAGATAGTAGGACCATGGCCCCCACACCATAAAAAGTGCCAGATGTATTTTGTACATGTAGCCTATGAACAAACAGAAAAATCAAAGAAGGCATGGTAAAGGATGCCCAAACGTAACTTTGTTTAGCTAATTCCTGCCACCATAACAGAAAGAAACCCCTAGCCATCAATGTAGAAACATTTACTTTTCATTTTAACCTTCTAAATAAAGATTCAAAACCCCCAAAATGGCTCAGCTGGTGTGCACTCAGAGTTATCAAAGTCAATGTCTTTTGCAATTTATGCAAGAGTCTAAGATTAGATTAAAGGATATTGTTCTGAAGGAGAATCACAATGGTATGGAACTGAGAATCAGGTAAAATGTGAGGCAAATGCTACGTCCATGACTTTTTTATATTCAGTTAATTTTTACATCTTTCACGTAAATAATACCTGCAAGAAAATGTGTGGAGTTATCTAGCAAATAGAGGAATTAAGATCTGAAAATATCCATTGCTTTCTCAAGTAGAAAGTAATGGTCTGCGAAATGCTATCATGCTATGAGTACAATGCAGTCTTTAGGTTCATTTGGAGGAGATCTAAAATGTTAAAACTCCATTCTGGCTTGTTACAGGGACTAATACAGAGCAACACCGAGAAACAAAGCCATCATTGCTCGGAGAATTCAGCCGGCAACGCATAAGCTCTCAGCACCCGCTGGTAGGCAAAAGAGCTCAGCAACCGTAACTACATTGCACCCCAACATAGTGGTGCTGAGCACTATGGAAAAGCTATTTTTGCTAACTGTCTTGCCAGCCGTAACCACCAAATTCTCTTTCATTTCATCTGGCTCCTTTCATGAAGTTCAGCCTACACAAATGAGGGGGTCAAGCAAGCCACTGCAGAAGCAAACAACAAAAAAACCCAGATACAACAGCTATGCTCCAAATTGTTGTATGGCTTGAACTGGATCTCAGTAAAGCAAATCTTTAATGGGGGGAAAAAAAAAAAAAAGCTTAATCATGGATATGAGACTGCAAGAGTAATCAAATCCAGTCCCTTACAAGCAATGCTTTCATACACTTGCCATGATAGAAGTACTGAATTCCAGACCAGTAGCAGTTCCCCCATCCATCCCCACTGCTGATCTAGAACCTGCCTGTTCTTGCATTTATGAATAAAACGAGAGTTTAAAAGTACTTGTTCACATGCAACCTGTATCCTTTAGGTTAAATGCAAGGGGTTTTTTTGCAATTATATTCCTGCCTGATGCATCTCACTTACAGTATCCTTCATGTCCCTGCTTGGACACTATTTTCCGGGCTAAACAGCTCTTCCTTCTCTCCTCCTCACCCTTTCCAGATAGCACGGAGTCTGGATTAACTATGAATGTACCCATCACTGATGTTTATAAAGCAACTCTTGCAAAACTGATCACCAATTTTGGAAGCCCGATCTGAGATCCCTGTAACTAGATGCTCAGAGAGGTTAACGATGCGTATCTCAGCTGAGCCGAGGTTTCACTGAAGCTGGCACGCAACAGTCATTATGAAGTGGGAGCATGGAACACACACAATCAGTTGGGATGTCTCCTTCCCTTAGGTTGTTAGCTATCATGTCAGTAAAGGGAAGACGAGCTGAGTGTGTGCATGCAGAAAGATCCCTCTGTTCCTCAGTGTAAGCACTCGGCTCCTGGCCCAGCTCTCTACACCTCACCATCCTCTCTCTTTTCACTTTCTTCTGCAACAATTACGTCCACCACTATCAACAGTCCACTTAGGAAACCACTAGTAACCCTTATACCTGTTATTTCAGAACCTCTAATAATGACTTTGACATACTCTTGCATTTTACTGCTGATTTTTTTTTCTATCCATAGAGGCATTTTAGTAAATGATACCTTGGGGCAGGGGGGTGGTGGTTTTGGTTTGTTTTGGTTTAGAATATGTCTGTCTTCAAACTCATTTTGAATGTGTCCAATACACTTCAATTCAATAAATGCTCCTTAATCACAGCTTTGGTGACCCATCAATTTTAAACGAGATCAATGGACAGCCCATCTGGGTAAGACCGCAGTCTTTAGTAGTAGTTACAGCAGGCACTCCAGTGGGTGCTCTGTGACTCCTCCTTAGGTCATCAACAGTTGTGTCCGTCGATTTTCAATACATTTCTCTCTTAACTAACAGCACGGTCCAGCTAATAGATCATAACAGCACCAAGAATGCTTCATTGAAACAGAGTTTATGCAAACATTAATCACTGACAGTCCCTGTCGCAAAGCGACTCCAACTGTAGAGCGGACTTTGACCTTCCCACTGGCCTTGATTAAGGGATCGTTACTAGTTGCGTAAGTACGAGGAAAACAATTTGATCTACTTTATTACAGGTTCTTCTTTCTACGAATTAATCTTGCTACCGTAGCTGGCACACCAAAGAGAAGATCCATACCCATCCTCTTTCAATCTTGCCATCCTGTTCTCTGCCGTATTTATTTTCTCCCATTTCTAAGAAATACAAGGGTAAACAAACCTCCCCTCTCACAGGAATTTACGCTATCAAATCGTTTCTAGGTACCAGATACATTGAGCCACTCTAACCTGTTCCTTAAGCTCTCTATCTGTGGCCACATCGGAAAGGAGGAGCCTCTCTGCCCCACAGACACTCTTTGAACAGAAGCAGTGCTGGAGAACCTGGTCTGGGAGCACACCCCACCGTGCTGAGTGTTGTGTAAACAGCAGGACCATCTTCTCTAGCTTGTTTACACAAGCCTCACATACTCTGTGGACAGACTTCTTATTAAATGCTTTAATTATTACTGATACTTAGGCAGCAGCTATATAAAAACATACCAAAAGGATTTTGTTAATGAGCCAGCTATTACACTGCACCACTTCTTCGCTTCATGTCATCTCTATTACACACCTTTTCTAGATCAAGTGAACTGGAGATGTGGCATAACAACTTTTCAATAGGAAGAAATAAACCAGGAATGTAATCAAGCTTAAGGATAATTTAAAGCTACATACCGTTCAAAGCAAAAGCAGGGAATAAGTAATACGCTAAATGAACTCATCTGCATCTGGCCACGGGCCATTTTCAAAAGCTTTAAAGTGGAATCACTTTGAATGCTCCTATGAGCTTTTGGCTTTTTCATCCCTTTTACAGTTACTATTTTAGTTATTCACGGAAGAGCCCTCTGTCTTGCTCTTAGTTTTCTTCTTTTTGTTTCTCGCCACACTAAAATCCTTTTCGTGATGTCTTTTTGATGACATATCTTACTGAACAGCAAGCTGGAGCACCAGGGCTCGGCCGATTTTCCTACATGTAAAAGGAGACAAAGAGATCCAAGGAGAAGCATACAAAAGCAGATTCCTGTTGTACTGATTTTCATTTACACTACATTTTATGCTGCAGCAGCCAGAGCTCAGTTCTATTACTTCCTCTAATCAAAGGGCATGTAGAATGATTCATAAAACTGGAAAGCCTCGCTTCCTATTCTATATAATCAAGTTGGTACTTTTTTGTGTGTGCATGCTGAAGTAATTAAAGAATTTATACAAGGATTCAATTAGTCTGGATTCAAAGACTGGTTCTGTTCCAGGCTCCACTTAAAGGATTTTGCAAGTCCTTTAATTGCCTTTACAGTTCCACCCTCCACTCCTTACCCTCCCCCTGTCGACGTAATGAACATCTTTAGATGACAGAAGATCTCCCCTTCAAATGGGTGTGCTCCGCTCCATATACATCATAATCCCAATCTCAATTTGCACTTGCAAACCATTGTAACGCAAATAATTATAACATCAGGTATTAACAGATTCATATCATTTCCAGGAAGTTTTAAAAACCCATTTTCTTTTTTTTAAAAATTTTTTTCCTTGTGAATATTAATAATGATTAACAACGGCACTAATCACCAGGTACGCTTCAGGCAACTATTTCCCAAAAATTGCTGTTTCACACCAGCAATAAGGATAAAAACCTGAATAACTACATCTCTTGCTTATGAACACACTTCTGGATTTATTGCTGAAAGATCAATAACATATGAACTGCAACAAGTGGCTTTATCTAATTTAGGCTGCGATAAACTTCTCCCAGGAGTGTCCTCGTCAAAGTTTAATTCTGAAGCCAGGTCAGTAGTTGTTTCCTGACCCTTTACAGATATCTTTTTAAAGGTACCAGTCCTGTTACTGGTCTCTGAACTACGTAAAACTAAGTAAAAAAAGGAGTTTCTTCTGTGTACAGAAAGCTTGGCGGAAACTCCTTGCCAGTAGACTAAGTGGCCACATGAGGAATAGCTTCAGCTACCTCAAACTGAGCCAGACTTGAATAATCTGCATTTTTAAGATGCTCCCTGTGGGACACATCCCAAGTCACTTAACTCTACCACCATTTTATATGCCTTAAAGTGAGTATTTTTAAGAGAAGGAATCATTACCTCCCACATTTACAGCATGAAGCACATCAAAAACCTGATGAGAGTTATTACCTCAGGCCTTCTTGTAATGCAAAATCTAACTACACTCAGAAAAAGTAACAGTGAGCACACGTGTGTGGTAGGCAGAGTCCGAATCCTGGGCCACCCCATCCTGCAGGGTGGAATTGGGCTTTCTGGGCAGCAGTGAGCAAGGGCAGAGGGATCTCAAGAGAATGCAAGCAGGGGGCAGGTGAATCCGCTGTAGTCATTACCAGGAAAAAGATTTTAATGTCCAATTAAGCCAAATTAATTATGTAAAATATGATAAAGATGGAGGAAAAAATGCAGATGCAGTCCATTATTAGACTGATGACTAATCAATCACCACCCATTTCTGAAATATCAGGCTTAAATCATCCCAGTTTCAAACAAAAATAGCATCTTCTTAGAAAGATAAAGAATTTCTTAGCCCAGCAAAAATACAGAACTATACTGATTACCACTTTCAAAGTGTAATGTTCTATTTTTAATAATTATTTTCATCAAGATACAAGGAAAAGGGGTGATTAAGGGTTATTTACAGGTAGTGTCAGTATTTCCTCATCTACTTTCTTACTAGCTTTTTCTTTTTATAGTTTTGACTTTACATCGTGATCAAAGTGACAAAGGACCATTTATAAACACCCAGAGCAACTGGGGTCTGCTCCTCACTCCTTGTGACATTTTTTACAGCTTTGGACAGACAGGAACTGGTGAGACACCAGCTCTTCCGGAGGTGAGGTGAACCCAAAATATTGATACAGAAAGAGCCATCTCTCAGAGCTTCGCTCTTGGTTCCTACAGAAGAACCTCTAACTTCATTAGCGGTTGTCAACTAACAACTCCTAATTTTGCTCTGTGCAGAACTGGTGCAACTTGCTGTAAGAATTTGGCTATTTTTGCCGTACCTATTGTGATTAGGAATGTATTGTAATCCCTTGATATTGTGGTTCAACGTGCAGGTTTTGAGAGTGTGCTGATTGTGCATGCTCTGGGGCAAAAGCATCCTCCTCCTCTAATCCACCTCTGTGCGCACTGTGAGCACAAACAGGCAATACAACAGATATTATTAAAACCATTACGGATTCAAAAATAAAAGCATCCATTCCAAGCTCTCTCTTAATCTTACACAGCAATAGCAGCAGCTACCCCACTAGCCTCAGGATAACTGATGTTTTATGCCTGTGGGAAGCAGGTATCATTCCTGTCCCAGCTCCAGTTCTTTTGCTGGCTCTTTTTCCTTCAGGCGCCCCAGTAGCTGACGTTCATAATGAATGTAGCAAGCCAAAACACACTTTACAAACATAATAGGGGAATTCTGCGTTGACACTTTCCTCTTTCACGTGATGCCACAGTCCAGAACACAGACATAACTGATCACTTACTGTAATGAAGGGGAAAGAATGTTAGCTCATCAGAAGTGCCGTAAAAATGGAGAGCTCTTCAAATTCGCCACTCTAAATGATGGTCCAAGATTAAATCCTTTGCAATTACTGCTGGTACATGCTGGGACCTGACCAGCTTCAGCTGTAACATGAGGACTGTCTGCAGGTACTCAGAGGAGTGCAGTTGGAGACGGGCACATCCTGGTGGGAAATGCAAAGGAGACGGATGCACACAGAGAAGCACTCACC
Organism: Ardeotis arabs; assembly: GCA_011801015.1. Lineage (NCBI taxonomy): Eukaryota > Metazoa > Chordata > Aves > Otidiformes > Otididae > Ardeotis > Ardeotis arabs. The sequence goes on from JAAGAY010142244.1 coordinate 108,786, forward strand.
AAGGGGCGAGTGCTGTTACTGCAAACAGCCAAAGAGAGCAAAGGGAACAACCAGACAGTCCTCAGGAGAGGTTCTGAGAAGAAGGGAAATTTATTACAGAAGGGTACAGGCACACAGATGCCTCTTTAATGTGACCAGTGACTAAAAGTCCATTGCTATTAGAAAGTGGAGGAGAAACAAATAGATCAGGAAGTGGAGAAAACATGTACAAGATGGCTGTGCTGATAAATCAACAGATTACATCGACCATCGCATGATCAGAAACTTAAAGATATCAAGATATAATTTTTTTATTTCTTATCCTCATTTTCTCAGTGATGATTTTGATCAAGATAGAGAGTATCCTAAAATGACATTATTTCTAGGTTATTAATTTTACCCTTTCAGAGCACATGGAGACTTACCAAGTGCACCCCTTGTGTCCTCCAAAGGAAGAGTGCCATTAAAAGTAATCAGTGGAAAGGGCAGAAGTTTGTTGCTGCAGAATTTCCAGTTCTATAGACTTTCAAAAATAATGATGGATCATGGGTCTCTTGTTTGTTTACGTGCACTCTGCAGGCTTTCGTCTTGCTGTGTGAAACAGAGGGAATCTCTCTTCCCTTTGCCACATCAAGTAGCACGAAGTGCCTCGTGGTGTTTGAGGAGAACAACACACGCCAGGCTTGCAGGAGCCCTTTGCATAAATTTACATATGAAACCCAAGATCACTGCACTCCCTGCAGAGTTACTGCTAGCCATGGTTGACATTGCACTTGAAACAGGACTGCAAAGAGAGCAGTATCTTTCACAGAGAGGTTTAAAATAATCAATTTTGTTTTCCCTTTCTAACCATCAAAGTAGTGCCTTTGAATTCTGGGAGCTGTGCTGTGAGAGGAGGAGGTGAATGACAATTGCCATTACTGGCTTTTCTCCCTGCTTTGAGAGACACCACCAATAAAGTGAAGTTGGGTGCCGTCATCACCTGATCAGATGCTCTGAGAGCAACAAGGATAACGAATTCCTAGGGTACACCATGTTCGTGTTCAGGGATTTGATTGTCAGTCAGTTCCTTCCAGTCTAAATAAGTACACTTTCAAAAACTAGGTAGTATCCACTGCAATAATGTTAAAATATAGACGTAATACCTACTTTCATAAATTCATAAATTAGTATTAGTGGCAATAGAGATATTGCTGAAAGGTGAAATTGTCCATTTCAAAATACAGAACATCTAAGTCACTGACAGAAAAGAAGTGTCAGAAAACTACATGTGCTTTTTTTAAACAGAAACTATCAAAGGAACATGTAAAATGAAAAAGATCAACTTAATATTTGGCTCTATCTTGTCTTTGGGCATTTTTTAAGGGAAATTAAATGCATAAAGAAGAAATATCAACAATATATAAAATGTATTCACAGCATCTTGCCCAATTCTGAACTCTGGTAAATGTATGAACATTTCTCCCAGTTTCAAAGTATTTCAGCCAAAAGAATGATCACTTCAACAAATCTCATCCCATTATTTTGAGAACTACCTCACAAAAATCCAGCTAAATATCAAAACAGGAAGATCTGCATTCATATCCCTTACGGACTTCAGCCATGCGTTCTCAATTATTTTCAGATTAAATCAATCTGATATTCAAGTACCTTCTAACAGTGATATTTATTCAATTACAGATTAATTGCATTTTCATAACAGAGAGGCCTTTCCAAATTTAGTCCTACTTTCAGTCTAGCACAAATTCATTTAAAATCCAACTTTGTATTGTACAAAGCCACATACACAGCACTGTTTCAAGCACCCTGCTTGCCCTTGGCCATGATTTAATAAGTGGTAAACAGTTCAAGAGTCCTCTTGCCAAACATAAATCACTGGCCCAAACTAAACCCACGTCTCTAACCCAAATTTAGTTTAAGCCCTTTTCAAGAGTCAGCTTTGCACAAACACAGCTTTTGTTGGAAGAGCTGTACCTGTCTGCTTGTAACCAGCACAAAACCATACTGAGAGCATCGATTTTAACAGGTAACCTGGCTAATGTAACGTGAGCCCCCATCCACACCTGACCACAGCAAACTGGGAGTGCTGGGCGAGCTGGAGGTGAGCAGATCCAGCGTGAGCAGCCGTGTCTGGAGCCCTGGCCACACAACTCGGCGCAGAGCATCTGCAATGATTCCCATTCAAGTCAGTGATACCAAGGGCAATGCAGATACAAGTCTCACAATTTATCGAGACAATGACTGTCACATGAGAGAGTTACAGGACAGAGAGTAGGGATGGTAATGCCGCTTTCTCATGTATTTTAAAACATAATTTCCTCTGAAGTATCACACAGAGAGACAGGTTTGACTATATTGCAGGTGGGAAACGGAATTTAAAAGAATCTAGATGGATCTTCATATTCTGATTCTCTTTGTTTTGCAAAACAACAAGTTTAAAAAACAGCTTTTAAAATAAAAAATTAATTATACTGAGGCCTGGACCCACAGCGTACATCTGCCACAGGAAAGTCTGATATGCTGGGCCAGGAGATGCAGTTTTAAAATATCCTTATTCCTTAGGATACACAAATTAATTCTCCTCCTCCAAGAAAGAAGGGCAAAGTTTTCCACACTGCTAGCAGTTTTGCATGCTAAACAGCGCTTGCTTCGTGTGTTGTATACACAGAGGGTCACATTCACTGCAGAGCACAGAATTAAGCAAACAAAATCATATTAAAGGAGATAATACCTTTTTCTTTCAGTTATACTTATAAGCAAATGGACATAATATGTTTATGTTTGTATCTACAAAGTCTGAAAATATAAAAGAAAATACTGTATGGTCAGTTAATTATCAGTGGCTGCTGAGGATCCTTCCAAGGGCCAATCTGACCTAAAACATACAGGTGTGTTAAAGTTACTCAAAGCTGGTGGCTGAGCTGCAGGAGGCAGTCAGGAGACTCCGGGACATCAGGGAGGTGGAGAGGGAACTGGATGCTTCGTTCCAGGCACAGTCTGCACTGGAACCGCAGCACCCAGCCAACCAATCCAAACCCCCCCCACCAACACATGATGAAAACAAGCAGGCAGAAGACACCAACGAATGGAAAGCTGCGAGGACAAGGCGCAGCAGGAGGAAGAAGCAGCTTCTGCAGACCCCCGAGGTGCCCCTGCAGAACCGCTTTGCTGCTCTGCAGACTGAAGAAGTAAGACCCAGCACCTCGGGGGAGGCACTGGAGCCATTCGAGGTAGCCCGACCAGCTCACGTGGTAACCAGTGCTACCAAGAAAAAGAGACGAGTGGTAGTAGCGGGTGACTCTCTCCTGAGAGGCACAGAAGCACCCATCTGCCGCCCTGATGCGCTCTCTCGGGAGGTGTGCTGTCTCCCAGGGGCTCGTATCAGGGACATCACCATGAGAATACCTAGCCTCATACGGCCCACCGACTACTACCCGCTACTGGTGTTTCATGTGGGGGCCAGCGACACAGCTGGCAGCAGCCTCAGAAACATCAAAAGGGATTTCAGGGCCCTGGGTGCAGCAGTCAAAGGCTCTGGGGCACAGGTGGTGTTCTCATCAATCCTCCCGGTCAAAGGGCAGGGGCCTGAAAGGGCCAGACGTATCCAGCAGGTCAACTCCTGGCTCAGGGAGTGGTGCCACAGCCAGGGCTTTGGGTATGTCGACCACGGGGCGTGCTTTCAGAAGCCCGGGCTGCTCGGGGCGGATGGCGTGCACCTAACCAAGAAGGGGAAGAGTGTGCTTGGCCAGAGGCTTGCCAGACTTGTCCGGAGGGCTTTAAACTGGTGTTGCTGGGGGAGGGGGAGCACAGTTCAGCCCACGGCTGTCAGCATGGCGCCAGTGCCAGCACCGAGGGTCCAGAAGCTGGGGAAGGATCGCAGGTAAGTGCAAATGAACCT
>JAAGAY010142245.1:0-150241 GCA_011801015.1 Ardeotis arabs
TCAGGTCTCCCCGGAGCCTCCTCTTCTCCAGGCTGAACACCCCCAACTCTCTCAGCCTTTCTTCATAGGAGAGGTGCTCCATCCCTCTTATCATCTTTGTGGCCCTCCTCTGGACCTTCTCCAGCTGGTCCATGTCCTTCTTATGTTGGGGGCTCCAGAACTGGACACAGTACTCCAGGTGGGGTCTCACCAGGGCACAGTAGAGAGGGAGAATCACCTCCCTCCACCTGCTGGCCACGCTCCTCTTGATGCAGCCCAGGATGCCATTGGCCTTCTGGGCCACAAGAGCGCATTGCCGGCTCATCTTGAGCTTCTCGTACACCAGCACTCCCAAGTACTTCTCCTCAGGGCTGCTCTCCATCCATTCTCCGCCCAGCCTGTATTTGTGCCTGGGATTGCCACGACCCATGTGCAGGACCTTGCACTTGGCCTGGTTGAACTGCATGAGGTTGGCATGGGCCCACCTCTCCAGCCTGTCAAGGTCCCTCTGGATGGCATCCCTCCCTTGCAGCATGTCAACGGCACCACACAGCTTGGTGTCATCAGCGAACTTGCTGTGGGTGCACTCTATCCCACTGTCCATGTCGCTGACAAAGATGTTGAACAGGGCTGGGCCCAACACAGACCCCTGAGGGACGCCACTTGTGACCAGTCTCCACTTGGACATCGAGACATTGACCACCACTCTCTGAGTGCGGCCATCCAGCCAACTCCTTCTCCACCGAGTGGTCTGTCCATCAAATCCATGCCTCTCTAGTTTAGAGAGAAGGATGTCATGTGGGAAGAAGGATATTATGTGGGAAGAAGGATGTCATGCGGGAAGGAGGATGTCGTGCATATTTCTTAGCTCGTTCTCATTTTAGGGTCATCTTCAGTTCAAGTTGAATTCACTCTTGGATGATTTATGAAGTTAACTTCTCCCCTGCAGCAGCCAGTCCTGTACTGTTTATTAGTACATGAGTGACCCCCAGTGGTATACCTGCAAAAAGCACATCCTGTCTGGAATATAATGAGGAACAGGTAAGAACATCTGGAAGTCTTTAATGTGCTAAGAAGTGCTCCCAAGAAGATCACTTGCTCTTTTTGGAAATCACTGGTGCTTTTGCTGGAGGACACATGTCGTGGTTTAACCCCAGTTGGCAACTAAGCACCACACAGCTGCTTGCTCACTCCCCCCATGAGGAGATAGGGGAGAGAATCAGAAGAGTAAAAGTGAGAAAACTCATGGGTTGAGATAAAGATAGTTTGATATGTAAAGCAAAAGCCACATATGCAAGCAAAGCAAAGCAAGGAATTCATTCACTACTTCCCATCAGCAGGCAGGTATTCAACCATCTCCAGGAAAGCAGGGCTCCATCATGCATAACAATTACTTGGGAAGACAAACACCTTAACTCTGAATGTCCCCGCTTCCTTCTTCTTCCCCAGGATTCACATGCTGAGCCTCAGGTCCTATGGTATGGAATGTCCCTTTGGTCAGTTGAGGCCAGCTGTCCCAACTGTGTCCCCTCCCAACTTCTTGTACACTTCCAGCCTCCTTGGTGGTGGGGTGGTGTGAGAAGCAGAAAAGGCCTTGACGCTGTTTAATCACTGTTCAGCAATAACTAAAACATCCCTGGATTGTCAACACTGTTTTGGTAACAGATCCAAAACATAGCACCATACAAGATACTATGAGGAAAATTAACCTCATCCCAGCCAAAATCAGGACAGTACCCTAAAACATTACATCCTTTGAAAGGGTCTTTGGTAACTGGCCTTGTTCAGCCTGTAGGCCCAGCAAAGAGGTTATCTGTAACATGCTTTTCTGTGCCAAGAGCATCTCTCCAGGTGTGACATGGACACGGAGATCTCTCCATGTAGCGTTGCTGAGCTATGTTGGCTGTGAAGGGAGAAACTACAGTGCAGATGCAGGTATCTGTGCATTTCAGCCCTGCAGAAGAACACAGATGACTGCAGAGTCTGAAGTTTTATTATGTACATAAAGTGGGAAACAAAGCTGTAAAAGAGATTTACATGTGTGTTCCTTATTCTTCTGCCTGGAATACACAGCTTGCCTCCACGTGTGGAGTGAGCAATTCTTTGTGATTCATTTGCCAACCCACACAATCACAGAGGTTTTCACTGGCAGAGGTATTTGCACAAAGGACTCTTCAGAGGTTTTTTTTTAAATAGCACAGTTATTCTTATACACTGGAGCGGTTTCTGAATCAAGTACCGTCTTGTACCACATGATTTTAAACCAAACACCACAGTGTGTTATAAATTAACAACTTCCTGACACAAGTTCTGTGGGACCACAAAACCCCATTTCTTAAGCTCGCTATTTTTCATAAAGACTGATGCTTGGCAAGGGTCCTTTGAATAAGCTGGTACTGGATAATAGGTTATACTGCATATACTTTCCATTCTGTATATTATTTATTCACCTTTCTAGCCCACAAGTGGTGGGAGAAACCTGGCAGAGCACCTGGGAAATGATATCTCAGTGCCAGACAAATTGAGGGACAACTGAGCTTTAAAGGACAGGAATAAGGTCATTGTATTTTAAATGTGTTCTATCAAAACTTGATTAATGAGTTTTCATAAACAAATTTGCAACAGAAATTCCTGCTGTGAATTAGAAAGCATATGTGTGTTAGCAGCATCTCTATTTCCTTTTCTCCCGCCACAACCCAGGAGTATCTGAACACCAAAAAGCTACAGATTTAGGCACTGTTTTTCCAAACACTTGATTACACAAACAGTTCCACTACGGAGGTACTTTCAAGTGGATCGGGTTAAATGCTTTTAACAACATGGTTTTGTTTTTATTCTTTGCACCCATAGATGTAGGAGATGCTGCCTCCTGGGTATCCGCACTCAGAACCAAGGAAGCTCAGGGAGATCCAATTTGGAGGTTTTGCCCAGTTTTTCTCTAAGTTTTTCTTCTAACTAGACATTAGAATCAAGAGGCCTGAAGTACTCACCAGGCTGTATGTGATCTCCACAAAATACTGGACTGTAAATTTAAATGATTCACTGACTCATTCTTATTCCCCATAGTACAATCTTTCATTTGTTCAAAGCTTTTATGCTGTTCTCAAGTTCAGAGAGTCATGAACATTTTAATTTTTAATCATCCATTAAAGAGAGCACTAAAAGGTCAAGACGAGACCCATACATCCTTCTGAACTCACAACAGACAGCTGCAAACAGTCTTTTCAAAAAACTTCCTTTTATTTCAAAGCATTTCAATAACAAAGCTTTCAGGAGACAATAAAGAAATCTACTCAACTGCTTTACTTCCCACCTGATGATTTAAAATCGTGCAAAGTAAATAGAGATAATTACTGCTCTGAATCAGCAGGATTGCACATTTGCCTTGCACTAGTATCAGTGCTGGCACAAGGAAAAAGCTTTGGAAAAATCAGGAACAAAACATTCGTAGCATTTTTTTATCTTGCTTTTCAGAAGAACTGGACTCAAGTGTCTCTCCAAGCAGTTCTTCCTAAAAGTAGTCCCAAACATTATAAATGTCTACGTTACTATCCTTTCAGAGCATTCTTGTTCAAATAAAAAAAAAAATACTGCTCCTCCTCCCCATCACTGAGTCACACCAGATCTTATTTAGTCATGTAAATCTGAGGTTGTGCTTTCCCACAAGGTGTCACCATAGATTAAATTCACTGTAGGTCTTTATCAAAAGAATATATATTTTCAGTTTTTAAGTTATGAAAAAGCCACTCAGATGCTCTAAGTAGTACTGAAAGCATCTATTAAAGTACATGAATTTGTAATGAAATAGATCCAGTTAAAGAAAATTGCAATGGAGTAAAGCAACATCTATTTTTTTGAAGTTGCATGAAAAATATAGAAACTGGAAATGAATTTCCTATTTATTTTGCTTATTACAGCAACAACTTAAAAGTTTCCAAGGACATTTTTTTTTGTTTCACCTGCAATTAGTTTCATATTATGAACACACCAAATCAGGAATTTTCTTTCTCTCCTGAGCACTAGATTTTACAACTAAAAACCCTTGTACATTAAAGATATAATTTCAGCTCTCATCCTAAAAAGTGTTCTTTAGAGGTGAACCTGTGCTCAGATGGGGTCTCAGGAAAGCCAAAAGCAGGGTTCTTGTGAGTAGAAGAGCTTGTACTTGCCCTTTTGTTATTAAGACTGAGATACAGTTTCAATGGCTTGCTATTTCTTCTGCCTGTTCCTTCTGTTCAATTGATTTGGACAGTAGAAATACAGAAATATTTGTAAGTTAAAGAATTTTGCAACTAAGCATTTGTCCTCCCCTGCTCAGCACTGTCTGAATTAGAAACCACCACAAGAGAAACATTTAAGTCCCCAAGCTCCCTTCCCCATGTGCTCTGAGGTTTAATTAATTGCATTTACAATGAGTGTGGTGGAACACTGGCACAGGTTGCCCAGTGAGGTGGTGGATGCCCCATCCCTGGAAACATTCAAGACCGGGTTGGACGAGGCTCTGAGCAACCTGATCTAATCAAGGATGTTCCTGCTTCTTGCAGGGGGGTTGGACTAGGTGACCTTTGAAGGTCCCTTCCAACCCATTCTATGATTCTATGATTCACCAAAGTTAAATTTGTTGGAGTGCATCTGTATTGGGGGAAAAAAAAACCCAACATAGTGGGATTTTTATTCAAGTATTCTAGCAATTTGCCTGTTAAGCATATTTAGTTTGCAAATAGTGTTGTTCACCCTCTGTGGGCCTTTTGATGACATGTCGAGACTGGGTAAACTGGTTGAATCCTTCCCCCATGTCCCCCCCACCTGTAAGAAAGATCCTACCAGACCAAGAGGCACTTCCGCCAGCCGTATCCATCTCCCTTCCCAACACCTGCCTCCAGGGAAGCCTGCATGTACTCGTTTTGGATAGGAATTTAATGGACAATAACAGGATTAGAGTGCCATAAACTGGCTTTTAGTAACATTATTTCTGCAGACTAGAAGGACTGAAAAGCAAAGAAGCACTTCATTGCCATGTTGCACATGGTGGCAGCAGCGTAGGAAAGCTGTTCAAAGAAAGGAGATTATGCTATTTTTACAGTTTACTTTTCACAGCAGACCCACACTGACAATACCTCTGATGACACTGGGTAAAGGGAGAGATGTCATTTGGTGCTTTATTTTGGTGTTATAAAAGAAAACCCAGATTCTTAACCCAAACTGGTATTTGCAGCACAATCTAGGATTAATATGTAAGATCATTACAGAAAAAAAAAAAACAATTATTTTTAAAAAGATAGGGGAAAGTTTCCTATGAAAGCGCTTGAAATTTTATGCCAATAATGCTTTAAAAATGATCAGTCTTTTAAATGGCTTTGAAGACTCCTGTTCTGAAGGAAGTTTCATTTTTCTCTTTCTTGTCAGTTAGTGCCAACTCCATACCCCGTAGGCAGGTGTGTTGTGTAGCGAGGAGAGCGCAGGTCTCACCTGCCTCTGCTTATCTGCTCCTGGCTCCATCCCCAGGCGGGTGACATGCCATCGTGCCCCACTCTCACAGAGTGTCATTTGAGCAGCAGGCATTTTCCCTTCCCACGTGAACCTGGAGCACCACCATCGCTCCCACCCATCCTTATCCTCACCTGCTTTTCTTTTGCCCAAACCAGCCTCCGTGAGTGGGCCACAGAGCTCAGGACCTCCCGTTATGCAATACAGTTGTATAGACATGTGCCCCACTGGAGAAGAAAGGCAGTTCCAGTGACTTGCCTGGGTTTCTTCTCAGGTAGAGAAGAGGGATCAGTCCCAAGGCTAGAGCAACTCAAAAGGCCAAAAGCATATCAGTTGAAACCTGGGACACAGCTTGCAAAAGCTGTCTCAAAAGGCAACTTTTCAGAGGAGAGGGCCCGCGCGACCCTGGTGCCACACAGCCCCAAGCCCTGGTCAGAGCTGGGACCATCCCTTACATGGAGGTTTCAGTCTGAGGCAACAGCTTCTCAGATGACACCTGTCCTATGACTTGAAATCACTTGATAAAATCAGAACAAATCACACTAAAAGCAACAGCTTTCATAGAGAGGAAAGCCCCACAGGAGCACAGTGAGGTGGGAGCTGACTCCTCTGTGAGCATTGAGCTCAAACCTCCTGGGAGTGACTGGAGATGTGCCATGCCCAGGGCCAGATCCTTGCCCATGCCATCCCCATTGCCCCACAGTCCCAATTTCCCCCTCGCTTCCCACTTGGACAGCTTCCTTGTTGAGGAAACAGGGTGCCCAAAGGGGCTGCTTTTCACCCACAGAGGTTTGGCCTTGCCCCTGCGATCAGGGCTGAGCCCAGCCCTGAGGGAGCAGGCAGTATGGTGGGAGATCCTTGCTGGTTGCTGTTAGCATGGCTGAGTGCAAGGGGAGGATGTTGCTCCCTCTCTCATCACCTTGCTCTTCCTCTGTGTGCTGATTTTCTTTTGTCATATATCCATTTCTCTTAGCTGACTCACAGCCCTCCCTGAAGACCACAGAGGAGCCTTGCTACTGCTTTTGGAGCTCAGTGCAAAATCATCCTTCACCACATCTGCCTCTCTCAGCTGACAGCCAGCGCATGATGGGGCAAGATGCAGAGAAGTAACAAAACACAGTCTTCTCAGCACTGCAGTGGCATCCTGCTCCCTCAGAGTAAGAAGAAGCTGTGATGGTACTTTGGGTTTTTGTGTTTTTCCAGGCTTGTGTTGGTAGCCACCGATCTCATGTGCTTGGGCTGCAACCACTGATGCAGTCATATACCCTTCCTTACATCGCTTGCTAGCTAAAGAGCTCCTATCTTGCTGCTGGGGCATTAGATTTTTGCTTTAAAATTACAGTGCTGTTACAAAAGCAAGAGCTCAAGCAACTTCATCAGAGCTGGAAAGTCAAAATGAAACATTTCAGCCGGAGCATGCGCCCAGTTCTGGAGCCCCCAACATAAGAAGGACCTGGACCTGTTGGAGCGAGTCCAGAGGAGGGCACGAAGATGATCAGAGGACTGGAGCATCTCTCCTATAAGGACAGGCTGAGAGAGTTGGGGCAGTTCAGCCTGGAGAAGAGAAGGCTCCAGGGAGACCTTATTGTGGCCTTGTGGTGCTTCAAGGGGGCCTACAGGAAAGATGGGGACAAACTTTTTAGCAGGCCCTGTAGTGATAGGATAATGGGTAATGGCTTTAAACTAAAAGAGGGTAGATTTAGACTGGATATAAGGAAGAAATTTTTTACAACGAGGGTGGTGAAACACTGGCCCAGGTTGTCCAGAGAGGTGGATGCCCCATCCCTGGAAATATTCAAGGTCAGGTTGCATGAGACTGAACAACCTGATCTGGTTGGAGATGTCCCTGCTCCTTGCAGGGGCGTTGGACTAGATGACCTTTGAAGGTCCCTTCCAACCCAAACCATTCTATGACTCTATGATTTCAGGTGCAAGACAGACACGAAATTTCCACACACATAGATAAGGGTGCTTGTGAGATGCCTCTCAGCCTCAAAGCCTGAGTGTTGCATGGGCTCTAACCCTGAGGTTAAAGGTATACATGCAGAGACAATGTCAAGAAGGAGCATGAAAATGAAGAGTGAAAATGAAAATGTTTTTAGTCACGCTAAGAAAGAAAGAGAAACCTCTATTTTTTCCTCTCATTGAATGAAACAGTTATGCTTTCCCAGAGGTAGTTATCTGAGAGGATAGATAGAAAGAACAATTAGAAAGGAAACCTGGCTCTGTGGAAAGGCATGTTCCAGAATGTGCATAACGTGTTGGGGCTATATTTCCTTAACCAAACACATAACCAAGAAAAGAGCTACGCAGACCTTTCGGGTGACCTGTCTGGTAGGTGTGTCCCGTTTATACAATTTGGCACAGAACAGCTGTGATGGTTTAGCCAAAACCAGGACAACAGCACATAGCAAAGCTATTTTCCTGTGAGTGCCATCTCAGGAAGTGTTCGGCAGTTAGAGTAGCTCACATCACAGTTTCATCATCAGTTCAGTAATCAGGGCATCTTTCTTTGTCCCAGCAACAATAAAGCAGTCAGTTCAATTTTCTTCAAAAAGGAATCATTTAGTCCCTTTTGCAGTTTGGACCACTTGGGAATCACTGAAGGAGGAGTTGTAATAGAAAATGGACTCTCTTTGTAGATGAGGTAAATAAATACTCAATGTGGTATTTGCTCTTGCAGAACTGGCAGAGTGAACAGGAAACCCAGTGGCTTTAGGTAGAGCTAGTCTTCTGTTTGTGGAGGAGATGACTTTTTTTCAGTCTCGGTTTCTCTACTTGTCTGAAAATATCCAAGTGCACAAAAAAAAGCAATTCTTACTGGATGTATTTTGGTCTTGGAAAATGCAACATTGTCTACTTTAGTGCCTTTAGCAGTGGAATTTATAATCAAGTAGTTCCGCATTTGTTAAACCTCGGTACTCTTAGAAAAGATTAAAAGGTACTTTCTTCACCACCAAAAGAGTTATTGCTCACTTGCATGCCAGTGCCTCGGTTACTTCTTCGCAGCTACTGAAATAAAACCAAAATTCAGGCACCAAAATGGGAAGTGTTTTTCTGTGCTTTGACAACTCAGAGAGGGCGATTCCCACCCTTTGTAAGTCTTCTGGATGAATCACTGGACTGTGCTGAACCATAACCTGTCTTTGTCTCACTTTTGACAATTGCAAAGGCAGAGCTGGCTTTCTAATCTTCCACGATACCATTTCTCCAGTTAAACGCTGCATTTGCTCCATGAGTTAACGTCTTCACTGGTGGGTTGATCATCTGCCATTTGTTCTCCTCTTGAATCTCTTCACAGAAACACATGCCCAGCGAAGGAATCTAGGAAAGAATTTACCAGCTGAGTTACTAGCAGGGTCATTGCTTTGACGTGAAGGAGGCAGAAGAGAGCAGACCCTGGTACTGTTCTGGGAAGAGAGACTGGGACATTTTGCAACTTCTGAAATGAACTAAAAACAGACTGGAGGCCTGTGGGGCAATAGCCAAACTTGTGTCATCACTCCACAGTCATACTTGGATCTGATGATCAAAATGTTTTCACTCCTTCTTATGCATTCACAGCGGTAGTAAAAATATATCCAATTGTCTGGTTGGTCATGCCAAGGCAGATAGGTAAGGAAAACTGAGGTGAAGAATTCTGCCACTGGTGATAATACACATATAAAATAAACAAAAAACACATGGCAAACAAGTCTCAAGCACAGGCCCCACTTGTGAAGCTGGCAAGAAAACCCTTCTCCACTTTATTCTGTGTCTGAGCACAAAAGATGTGAACTTACAGTGACTTGAAAAACACACAGCTTCCTAAAGAGTGACTCACTGAATGTAGCTACAGGACCATGGGGAGGAGAGGGAACACTCTTAGCCCTGTTTCTAAAGGCAGGAGGCTAGCTCCAGATGGAGAGGTTTCCAATTGTGCCTTTTGTCTGTAGGTGTCACCTGGCATTGACTTCCCAGGGGAGCTGGGTGAAAATCTCCAAAGACTTAGCTGCTAGTCACATAGCGTTCACCAGGAGAAAATTCTTCTCTTGACCCCCTGCAGTTACACGCCTATCTCACTGCATAAGCAGGCTCCTTATTAAAAGTATAATAAAAGAAAAAGAAAGCTTGCTGCTCCAAAAAAAATCTTCTTACCTTTCGTACCACCTGGGCAAAGTCTTTGCTGTCTCTGGCAGGGAGCCCTATCAGAGGTCGGGTGAAAGATGCCAAGGAAGAGCCATGGCCCACAATGAGGATGACACCTGATACAGCAGAGAGAGCAAAGAAAGGGAGTAAGGGAGCTGCAGCACTGTCAGGTTACCCATCAGTAGATGTGTGTGAGACTATTTTGGGGCTGTTTGTCTTTGCAGACCTCTTTGATAATGCAGCAGGGTGTGTTGTGCTGGTCAGAGAAAGTCTGGCTTGTTGTAGGCATGCCAGCTAGTGAGAGAAAGCGTTTGCTAGGAAAAGAGGAAAAAAAGCTTTCCAGAAAAGTAGATTATCTTATGCTGGGCTACATCCCAATGTAGAAATAGCAAGCAAAGAACATACTCTTACAGTTTAGTACTCTACTGTCTTCCATTTAATTTTGCTTTTTCATTTTTATCCCATAAATCGCACGTATTTTGATTTAATGTAGCCCAGGACAAGGACTAAGAGTCTACCTTAAGCTCTGTGCAATGCCAACAATTCATGTTAAATGTGCTTCTGTTGGCAAATCTCTGCCTGTTTCTGTTACTGAAAGTGTCTGACAGAACATACAAAGATTTGAAACCTTTACCTTTGCTGGAGCAGGCAGTGATGATCTGTTTTATAACCGCAGAGCTTCTGCTGACATAGTCTTCATAACTTTCCGATGGCGTCAGAGAGGAGAGTGGGAAGTTACTTCTGGCAATAAAATCACAAATATATGTTAATCTAGATTAATATGGGGACATTGTTAGCCCTATTGAATGACTACACCAGAGGAAAGGCACTTAGTTAAAAGGATACAGGTTTATCTGCTGACTTGGCTGACAAACTGCTACCTCAGCTTGCATGGAGCATTAGCTTCCCCCACTGTAATTTCTATTAAATCTTATGGCTAAATCTCATAGCTCATAAAGCAGCAGATGCACGGAAAACCATACTTTAATAAAACTTGTAGTTTAAAGTAGGATTCACGCCTAAGAAATTCCTGTGCTTTGAGCAATGCCGTTGGCAAGGATCACTGCCCAGGTATGGGCTGCAGACTTGCAGAGCAGCCCAGCTCTAGCAACACTGAGTTCAAACCAAGGTGAGACACCGGTGATGTGAATGCTTTCAAGATTTGGCACCTCAGTGTTAGTCTCCTTAATAAACAAAGCAAAACAAAATCAACAACAAACAAGGCATATCTGCATTAGCTGGACAAATGGATAGTAAAGACTTTCACTCCTAGAGTAAAAAAAAAATATTTCCAAGGACATTAGTCACAATGCACCACTCCTAAGTATCTGTTTTTCTTCTGGTTTTCATGTCATACTCTTAGTCTATTTTCTCTGGTAAGGGGAGGTGTTCACTGCTATGGTTGGCAAATATTGTTAGTCATGTGTTGTGATACAAGACAGGGTGTTAATTGTTTTTCTACAAACAACTGTCCCTCTCACCCTGATTGGATTCTCTCCTTAATCAGTAAATAGGCAGCAGTAAGAGTAGATTAATATATCGTAGTAAGATATGGTGTCACAGTGTATTTTCACAGGTGAGTTGCCAGTACATTATGTCAGCACAATCTGCAGAAGTAGAAAATAGGTGGTAAAACCGTGTGAAAAGCTCATGCTGGTTTGTTAATCATAGCTAATACTAATCCTGGCTAAGCCAGAGAAGTCTAGATTGGGGTACTCAAAACTAGTCTGCTTTTTGTCAGAGCTGCAATTTTTTTTTTAATGTGTTGTCCCGTTGGCATCTCAGTCTCTTCAGTATTAACCCAGTTATTAACTAGTCATCCTGCAACAGAACTGAGCATCCCCAGCACTGGGCCAAGTGGTTTCCAGGCTAAATAGCAACGGGAATGCTCAGCCCAGGCTAAGTCTCAGTGGGAGTGCTGTGTCCAGATGTGGACACAGTGAGATGAGGACCAACGACAAAAAAAAACCCAGAGGGGAATAGTGAACAGGGGTCCAGAAAGCACAGCCCACAAGGGAGGATGGGAAGAGCTCTGCTTAGAGGAAAGGCTGAAGAAGGACATGATAACAGTCTGCAAAAGGTGTTGTGAAGAGGAGAGGAAGGGTCTATGCTCCACACACAGGGTGAATAGGAAAGAAATAAGTGGCTTGTACTGTGACTGGCAGTTTTTAACAGCAGGAACTCTGCAAAGGCAGAGGTTATCCTGCTTTGGGCCAGGGAGTGTCTACTGCCCCTCTCCTTCTGTCTGAGCATGAGAGGAGAGAGGCAGAGTTACTGTCACCCAACCTTAGCTGCCTACAACTCACACGTCTTGCTGGGTCAGTGGAGCCAAGTAAGCCCCTTCAGAGGGCAATTCGTGCTATGTTAAGTGTCTGACTTAGCCTAAGATGGAAAATCACTGTCTTGGTTGACAGTGATTTCTTCTTTCCACCAACAAGAAGGCTGCTAGGTAACCATCACAGCCTAGGCAACCAACTTGTAGATGTCTGCAGCTGAGTGCAGTGAACCTCAAGGTGATTTCATCTCACCACACAACGCATGGGCAGCAAATGTTTCAGCACCACTCATGTTTTCTCTTAGTGGCACTGGAAAGAGGAGAATTTGTGTCAAGTCTACTGCTGACAGAGAATGATCAGGGACTTAACCTAGCTGAAGGTTGTCACTGGCAGTGGGTGAATACGGTAAAACTAGCTGCTGGAACCTGAGGATTTTGAACCCTGCATGTGACAGGTAGAAACTGGCATCATATGTGCAAGCTCATCCATTCTATTTTTGCCTAGACCTGAGTGAGCTGTGAAAGGTCTGAACCGTATAGTTAGCTCTGCTTCAGAGCTTCCCCTCTGAACCTCCCACTGCTCTGTATTTGCACCTTTTTCTATGTGGAAGTTTGATTCTGTATTGAAAAAACTAGAGAAAACAGTCTATACATGGTAACGCGCACCCCAGAGAGCACTAAAACCAAAGAAAATGAAGGATTTTATTCCATCATGCAATTTCAAATGAAGACACTTGCTCAGCTGTAAGAATCATAGAATCTTTAAGGTTGGAAAAGACCTCCAAGATCATCAAGTGCAACTGTCAACCTAACACCACCATGCCTATTAAACCATGTCCTGGAGTGCCACCTTTACATGGTCTTTGAACACCTCCAGGGACGATGAATCCACCACTTCCTTGGGCAGCCTGTTCCAGTGCCTGATCACTCTTTCATTAAAGAAGTGTTCCCTAATATCCAACCTAAACCTCCCCTGCTGCAACTTGAGGCCATTTTCTCCCGTCCTAAGAAATGCATTAAGATATGAGAAGTTTCCTTTCCCCCTTTCTTATATATGTGGGAAACCCCAGAGATGCTCACTTTTATTAGCTGAGTAACTTCCTGGATCTGGCTGTGCACTGAGAACACAGAGCAGCCTGGTTTGTGAGCAAGATGAGGAGCTAGATTGAATTGGAGGCTTATCGTTTCCTGCCCTGCTGTGGTTTACAAGCACTCAGAAAAGGCATCACCCTCCAAAAGTTGTGAGGGCCCCAAAAAGTCCTTGCTGAGCACGGTACTAATCTTAGAGCAACTCAAAACAGAACAATCCCCCTCTCTGACTGAATTTGGCACAAACATCAACTACAGTGAAACACTGCTGTCCTGCCTGCCCCGAAACCAGAAGGCCAGATGGCTCGTGTTGGGCTCACCTCTCTCTTCCCAGACTCTGCGTGGCTCTGTCTTGGGGTGCATGGGGGTGGCCCCCCGCTTTCCCTTCCTCTTGTAGCTGTTGCTTCAGTGACACAAACCAGCGATGTTTCAGGTGTGGAGCCACCTCCCTGCCACCTCCCAGCCTGAGCTCACCCTCTGCTGCGGGGCAGACCTCATGCTGCTGCCCTGCAGACCCTAAACAAAGGGCTTCCTAACTTTTTTAAAAGTCACATTTCTTTGTCACTGAAAAGCAGTATGTTATTTACCCGACAGGTTATTCTTCACATTTCTAAAGTGGGCTTCACATGAGCCAAATGTTAAACCAAAACTCCTGGTACCCAGCACGAATGCCTAT
Source organism: Ardeotis arabs (assembly GCA_011801015.1). Taxonomy (NCBI): domain Eukaryota; kingdom Metazoa; phylum Chordata; class Aves; order Otidiformes; family Otididae; genus Ardeotis; species Ardeotis arabs. The sequence goes on from JAAGAY010142245.1 coordinate 13,635, forward strand.
AATGCAGCTATCCTTGTGCATGGCAAACCATGGGCCTGAGCCAGTGGGCCTGAAGGCAACACCAAAGCAGGTGTTGCCTTGGTCCCGTACACAAGTATCAGATGTTTGTGCATGTGCAGGTACACCCACGTGCTACGTGCACGCACATTCCCAACTATGCGTGTGTGTCTCTGTGTCAGAGCAGCAAACAAAGCGGACTCTTGGCATAAGAGAGCTGACAGTGTATCATATTTTGGGAATAGATCATGCAGGCTTGAATTTGACCAGAATCACCCAGTTTTTGCAATGTTCATGATATAAAAATATTAGGAGATACCTCAGGGAGGAAAAAATACTTTAACAGTTAGAAATGGAGCAATTACCTGTAACTTGTATCTATTTTGTAAGATGCCTCTGCCAGCTCTGTCAGGGTCATGAAGTTAGGAATTACTCTGCTTGCTTCCCACTTGGTCCATTCAAACAGTCCTGGTTCCACCCTAATTTTGACTTTTTGATCTAATTTAAGCCCTGCAAGAACAAGAAATATTTCTTAAGAAGAGCAAGATACACTCGAGTGTTACATTCAGGCTATATATCCTGCCTTGTTTGCTGTAATATATTCATTAATGAAAATCAATTACTTATTGTCAAGCAAAAGAGGATCATGATGATTAAGTGAAGCCACCATTAAATTCTTATCTGGCTGATGTTAAGGAACTAGAAATTATTACATTATTATCATTATCATTATCGTTATCGTTATCATTATTATTTCTGGAGCTCTCTTGTGATGATCTGCAAGGTACAGAAGAGAATAAATGAAAAGACCTCAACAATTTTGCAATCTAAATAAACTTTAGACAGGAAATGTTTTTACCATTTTTACACAGTTTTGCTCAGTGGTCCTTGGTGAGACAATGAATTGTCCTACAGTGTTAGAAATGGAATTCTCTTGTCAAAAGACACATTATTTTGTTGATTATTCTCAAGAGAGGTTACTGAGTGACACTTGTTCCCAGTAGACATGCATGCCCATTGTAATTCTGCTGTAAACATGGTAATGAGCTGGGAACAGGAGGGGACAGGAGAGGAAAAAAGAAGAGAGGGAGAGGGAGGGGGAGAAGGAAAGAGGGTCTGCAATATGAAGGAATTAAAATAGTTTGGCTTGCAAAGGCAGATGCTTTCAGGAGAAAGTTGTCTTCCCTGATTTACACAGATATCCTTCAGAGCACTGGAAATATTTGCTTTTTGGCTCAGAATATTTTCTGGAAGAGGTGGCAGTGGTGACTGGATGAGCAGCTACTAATGTTGAACTCAGCCTGATGTGAAATGGCTCTGTTTCATCTAACATTAGATTCCATTTTTACTAGCAAGGACTAGAGTTAAGCGAATAGTGCTCTCCAGACCAGACACGTGGCAGCAGGTTTATTACCAGCTAAACAAAACCACCTTGTCTTCCCTGCTTAAGCACAACAACAAATAACCACAAAGTCTTACATCTTCTTAATACTCATCTCAGGGATTTCACAGAGTTTGCTGAAGACATTTTCACGGTGGCAAAATCACCTGGCTGGTTTTGCTGCCTTACCCTGCAGTACGTGTTGAGCTGTCTGTATGCAGCGGAGCGCGGGTGACGTGTACACGTAGCTGACTGTCACCTCCTGGTCCAGCAGAGCTTCCCCTGGGCGGGAACAGCAAAGTGAGTTGTTCTTTCACAGATCATGAGAGATGAGAAACTACTGCAAAATACTTTCTGCAAAAAACCACCTTGGAGCTTATCAGTTTCATTGACATGGGATACATTGACAGTCCCTTTCTACTCATTTTTTCACACTATTTGCTAAGTAAGCTCACTAAAAAGCTCATTCTAACCGCAACAGTAAGTTTAAAGTGGGCGTTGGAACGATAATTATGGAAGATTCACTCAAAATCTGCAAAGAACAGTTAGGTATTTGGCTATCTCCCCGTATCTGAACCACCAGAGATAAGCATTTGCACCAGACTTGCATTGTCACAGTCAGGCGCGCTTTCTCAGGGAGCAGAAACAGCTTCATCTGGTGAATGAATTGAGTCAGACTAACCCGTATCACCTGGGATGAGCTGACCACACTCTGCTGACCATGAAGCCACTTCCTCTGGCCAGCCGCTTCACTCCTCACTCTGCCCTTTCAGTAACAACCCTATAAGACATTAGTCCCTTGCAGACAGGCAGCAGGGCACAGGTCCTGTTGCAGCTTTTTTCTTTTAACTTTCTTTGCCAGGAACTGGCAGAACAGATCTCCAAGATGAGCAACCAGCTCTGCTCTTTATTTTACTATTTAACAAGATCTTGCAGCAGTCACCCATAGAGAAGTGTTATCACAATGAGCACTGCTAGGAAATTTTTCTACTGCGAAGCCAGTATAGCCTTTTGCAAATGATGAAAGCCTGCTTCCCAAACCCTTACATTTGAACATTATCCAGCTTACCTATAAGCCTCGACTGGAAAATACCACAGCAAGATAAAGGAGGATCATACTCAAAATGCTTCACGCTCTCTTTCCGCTTTGGCAGGGTGGAAGGGAAGTTCAGATCGGCTCTGTAGTATTTTCCTGAAACAAGGTGGGACATTTTGCCACAGTACGAGGGAGGCAGCAACTAATGCACAGGCTGCGTTTCATTGTAATGGCTTCAGTTCTTCTGAATGGTTGGATAGCTGGTTCTGAAAACTCAGCCCAGAGTGACATCTCGACAAATGAAACATCTCGAGACCTGTTCTCTGGCCACAAAGGCAAGTGAAGAAGCAAGGCATCTGTCCAAGGAACTGGTCGCTTTTCCCTCCTTCTCAAACACCCACGCTGCCTGTCCACTGGGGACAGACTATGGTCTGTGCTCTCCCCAAACCTTGCCTGGAAACTATGTGGGCAAGGGGGACCTGCCATCAGCTGAGTCCATGCCAAGGAGATATAGCTGATAACTAAGCAGTTTGGGGGATCATGGGGCAGTGCCTGAACTCAGATGCCTACAGGATTATTTTAGTAATACTAACATAGTCAGTGTCTCACCAATGAAAAAAGCCGTCTGACTGCTATTACTTTAAAGAGATCACATTTTAAGGTTACAACACTGGCTTGGGAAATCACCTGTCCTAACAAAATAGCACCTCTTCTGCAAGCTCTGAAAGAGCAAAAAGGGAGGAGGAGCGAGAGGACAGGAAACTGTAAGAATTCGGCTTTGTGGGGCTCAGATGAAACAAAAATCTACTCCATATCGGTATTCTTTTAACATGGCCAAAATGACAAAAACCAACATTTCTACTAAATAAAAATGAAACCAGTGAATTGATTATGGAGCCAGAAGGTACCACCCTTGTTATCTAGTGTGAATATAGGAGATCTCTAGCATAACAAAGGAGACTTTCAGCATAAAGCTCTCCCACCTTCTTGTTCCCCTCCTTCCTCTTGACACGTATTTCCCTGTTCTGGGTCAGTTTTCTTCACCTTAAAATATGCTTTTGCGGGGAGAGAGGACCAAGAAATCCAGCTTTTAATTTAGGCCAGTGCTGACATCTCATTTCCACCATGGTTTGTTCTTGCTCTTCTACCCCAGGTTTGACTAGTGATGTACTGTGAGTCTGATCAGCAGACCATGATTCTAACTGAAGCGTGGAAAGGTGGAGGGGTCTGACAACCACCACCTTGTGTAACGAGCGGAAGAGATCTTGTGTTTTATACATCCGTCAGTGAGACATACATCCATCAGTATCACAAGAGCTTCACTTGTTCTGCAAAGTTTATCCAGCATAACTATGATGGACTTTAGGACATTATGAAATACTGGTTACATGCAGGTCAAAGCAGTCCTGTACCTGACTTGCAATGTTACTCGTTCTTTTGTGTCAGTCTTTACATTTACATGTATGGGACTCAATCTCTTGTACCTGTTACTGGGGTTAATTGGTTTTGGTTCTGATTTCCTAAGATCCTGCCATTGTCTTTCTTACTCACCATCTGCAGTTAAGCACTGTTGAAGCCAAGATTTGCCAAAGACCTCATCAACTCTTTCCCCATGGCGCATCACCAGCACGCCTCTTCGCAAGGTGGCATTCTGACACAGCTGTGTAAAAAGGGGTTTTCATTACAATTTTATATATAACCTGCATGAAAAGTCTGGATTCCTGGATGCTGCCTGATGGAGGAAGGAACAGCAGACCTGTCCTGAGAGGTTAGTAACATGCATAGAGGGTGAGAGAAAGGAGCTGCTATAATAGATGCCCATCTTTAGTGCAATAGTAAGCCTGACTGGGTCTCCACTGAAGGCAAATGAGAGAGATCTCTGAATTAGGTTTTAATTCTGTGTTTACACTAGTGAAAGGTAGTGCTGATAACAGACCTTTTAATTCCAGTGTGGGAAGGATTTATCATTTTAATATATATCATATGATTGGTATAAACAAAAGAGGGAAATGAGCCAAGATTTCAGTGGTAAGGCTCTTTTCTACACCAGAACTACCACCAAGCTCGTCCTTCTTTTCCTACTGAAAATACTACTTTTACACTTTTCATAATTGTCTGGCCAAGTCAACAGTGAAACTAAATCTCCTCTTAGGCCACATTTTACTCAGACTGCATGGAATTACAAACAAGTTCTTAGCAGTTTGGGGTTAGTATACAATGCACGTTAAATGCAGATGAGAGGATAAGGAGGAACAGGTCAAAGGCTTTAAAACTTTTTCAACTGTAACCCATCACAGCGTCACTGCTGCAGCACTGAGGTTAGCGATGTGTATCTTCAGCAGCAGAGAAAGGAATTCTTAAGAAGTGGTATGAGATTTGTATTCATGTATTCTGCTAAACACTATTGTGTTTCTGCCATGAAACACTGATCAACCACCACAAGATCAGAGTTTGAAAGTAAGGTTTTGTGGTCTTGCTCTTCTGCATAGAAGGAACCCAGAGACTGGGGAAACTTCTGGACTGGAGATGTCAACATCTGCAAAACATGTTCCTCAGCCCAGGCGGTGGCTCTGCCAAAGATCTGGGCTAGATAAGAGAGGCCAAGAGCAATCAAAATCCAGTGGAAGGACGTGTGAGTTGTGCAGAAGTTTCTGTCTTACAGTCATACACACAGCATCCTGGGAGGCCCCAGGATGGAAGTTCCCTCAAGGCGCCCTCAAGTTTCTCTGATGTTAACACAAATGAACCTGGTGTTAACCCCCAGCATAGTGAGAAGAGAGGCCGTGGGGCCAACAAGCCCAAAGAGGTTTCTGCAGCATGTCAGTGTGCCGTAAAGGACCGTCCTGGCACCATGACAGACAGAGACAATAAGGCAGTGCAGGTGCAAATGTGTGGAAGATTAAAAAAAAAAAAAGAGTCCTTATTTGTTTTGCTCTTCCTACCAGAAGACCAGTGGAAAACCTGGGAAAAAAAATGGATACATGTTGATTTTGAAACTAGGACAAAAATGTAATCCCATCAGTGCTGCTAACCTTTCCAGCTAGCTGTTCTCTTGCTGCAGTTCTGTGCAGTTATTTGCATTAGCTATGTGTCTAAAAACACAAAAGAAGATGAAACACTTAAATGTCCTAAGATCTGGGACCACTTAAACCACTCAGGTGGCATCCATAGAATCTGGACCTAAAAGTAACAAAGAACAATGAGCCCAATTCTGCTCTAGTAACTCTACTATGAACCCATATGAAAGTGAGGGGAACTCGTGCCTGTGTCTCACTTCTCAGACTTGTTGCCATACCTCTGCACAGCTTGCCCAGTAAGGTACAGAGAAACCTGAGCAGAGAACTCATATGTTGTGCTATTGTGACAGGAACAAAAAGAGTTTTATGAAAGAAGGCAAGAGTAATATACATCATATATGTTACAAAATATTTAAGAGATACTATACCATCAAGGCCAGGTTGGATGAGGCTCTGAGCAACCTGATCTAGTTGGGGGTGTCCATGTTCCTTGCAGGGGGGTTGGACTAGATGATCTTTGAAGGTCCCTTCCAACCCTAACCATTCTATGATTCTGTATGTATGAACATATGAATGTGTGTGTATATACATATGCATTACAACATAACATGAAAATGTGAGAAAAAGGAAGATACTATTAAATTTACTAAATGCTTTTAATTAATGGTATATCTGCACAAGCACATGGTAAAGATAAGAAATGGAAAAAAAAACATAATTACCTGAAGAGAAAGTACATTTGTTACGCTCCTTGACATACTAGGATTATGGGCTTCTCCATTCAGCTTCACGTTAGGTTCATTTTCAGTTTGGATGAAGGATCTTGAAGCTGTTACAAAAATATATTCCCTGTGGGAAAAGCAGAAGCAACACACACACACAAACATACAGGTACACACACAAATAGAAGGGATTTTTAAGTCATTATTTTGTCTACAGACATGTATAAGTCAAGATTCATATTCTATTTGACATTTTTTGCACACTTGCAATCCACTTCATCACTTTGTTCTTGATTTAGAATCTGCCCAGTAAAAATGAGGCTAAAATAATATGAACTGATGGCATACATTGGGTGTAACTCTGCTAAAGTGTGGTCTTCAAACAAGAAATACTACCTGGTTGCCTCCTCTCTGCCTCTGAGAACTCAGCAAGAAGTGCACCTACACCTCCCTGCTTAGAAAAATCAGCTCTAATCTACAAGCAGCATCAGCCGCGCTGTCAGCTGCAGAGCAAAGTGCAGGAAGCCAGACAGATGCCTGCTGATACAGGGTAAATCAACAAGACGAGGGTGGGCTCAAGGTGGTGGAGTAATCTTTGTGTGGTTTCATTTCAAGTTAACTTTGCAAGCTCTTGAAATGAGAAAAAAAGAAGAAAGCAATGAGCCAGGCTGAAGGCTCAGCCTGCCTGGCAGGACGCGGTCTTTCAAAATTCATTAGGATGTTCAGGTTGTTCAAGAGCAAATCGGGGTCATCCCTTGAAAAGCTGAACTAATGAACTCTGGCCGTCTGTGGGTGTGTGTCCTCAGTCTTTTCTTCCAGAAGTCTCAGCATCCCACCCAGACCCCCAGGACCCTCCTCTCCTCTGCCCCCACAGCTTCCCACTCCGGCCTGGCAGCCCATAGCTCACAGTGAGGAGGAACTCTGCTGTGGGTCCCCAGCAGGAAAAATGGCTGACATAAAGCTACACCCATGAAACCCCAGCTTACCTGTGCTTAACCCACGTATCTGACTCGTTGGCCCTCTCAGTGTAGTTTTCGGGAAGAAAACCCCTGCAGCCGGTCCGATGCGACGTCCCGATCACCCAGCCTTCGCTCACATTGGACTGCTGTGTTGGGTCAACATAGATGAAGTCCCCAGCGTTGATCATGAGTTCGTCGATGTTTTGGGGCTTGTACTGGAAGACAGCCCGCAGCGTCTGGGGGAAACAGGTAGAGGGGTCAGGCTGCTGCCTGGAGCTGGCTGCTGCACGTACCGCAGCAGTTCAAGGGATGCTTGCTCAACTCTCTACTGGACACAGCAACCAGTACTATTTTCCACTCTGCAATTTGCTCTTTATTGGCACTTTGGCAGAGAAAAAGGAAGACAGTACCACATTTGCAGTGTGTGTAAAAAATAGGCACTTGGTTTTCATAAAAATATTTTTTCCTGTAACTGGAATCATAGAATCATAGAATGGTTAGAGTTGGAAGGGACCTTCAAAGGTCATCTAGTCCAACCCCCCTGCAAGCAGCAGGGACCTCTCCGACTAGATCAGGTTGCTCAGAGCCTCATCCAATCTAGTACAGACTTATTTGAAAGCAAGCATAGCAAAAGTGTTCTCAGCTGTTTTTGTGATTACTTGCAGCTCTCCTGACTGTGACCAAAATCCAATATGAGACTTGTGACAATATGATATACTGATCTGACTAAAAAATATTGATTATTCCATATTTAAATTTGGAAATGAGAACTGGAATGCTGACTGGTTTTAACTAAGAGTCTGTTAAGCAGAAAATCATCAGCAAGAATTGTGTCCTGCTTACTGATATTTAATCTGTGCAGTTTTCATCATGGCTGGAACAATCAAGAAAACTAATTTTGCTGAATGGAATTTTTCTGCAAAGTTGTGATGTGACAAATCCTATATTCAAGGATCATAATTTCCTGTTTCTTTTATTTTCCCGTGTTGTGGTAAGATTATTTTTTTCTGCTGGAGTTTGGAATTAGACCTTGCTGACATGCAGGTCAAGCAGGCTACCATAAAGGTTTCATCCACAGATTCAAGAGTGCAGCTTTTCAACCCAAAGAGGTGCTTGAAACCACCATGCTTTTTGAAACACTGTACTGTGCATGCACTGATTTTCTTAATGAAAAATAAGGCAAGATGACTGTAGCAATGAGTCTGACCACAGGCTCAAAAAATTAAATAAATCTGATGACAGTACCTGATAGTGCACAAAGCGCATGTCCCGTGAGTAGAGAGCAGCTACCCATTGGCAGGTCTCCCCTGGGTTAATGCATTTGGCCAATTGTTCCAAAGTCTTCTGATGGTGAGGATAAAACTTGTGGGCCAAGGTAAGGTGGAGCTGCTTTAGGCAGGGCTTCACATGGCAATCTAGGAATGAAACAATCACATCACAACATAGAAGCGAAAGTAATTTAAAGCTTCTCTTCTTCTTTTATCCTAGATGCTTTGCATGATGCGGGAAATATCATAGTAACTAGTAGTAGATTAGATAATAGTTTTGCTGAATAACTGTTTTGCAGAATGTCATGGTTATAATCATGCCAAAATAATTCACAAATCTCAACTGAATTTGCTCCCTGCCTTCAGCTGGGAGGAAAAAAACAAACAGGGTTTGAATTCCTCTCCTAGCATGAGATGTATTGAGCTCTTTTTTCTCAAACAAAGCTGTTCTGGGGTTGTCTGCCTTCAGTCTCCACTGGTGATGCAGTTTCCCTTGGATGTCACTGGGGTGAGGATTAGGACCTCTTTCTCAGGGATGCAGTTGGGCCATTAGGCTGGGCCATAGCACCGTGGGGATGGAGGTCTGGGAAGAGAGGGTATTATATCCCTGCCCATGTTGGATGTCCAGATCAACTGCCTATCAAGTTACAGAGCCAACCATTTCAACTTCTAGACAAAAGCACTCTGTCTTCAAAGTCTGAAACATGCTTCCCTAACCACATTGTTTTCAAATCTGTAGGAGAAAAGGGTGCTCGCTGGCAGTAAAACATCAGCTAAACTCCCCTGGAGATATAGGATCATGCTTAAGCATTTGTGCTACAACCCACCCATTTTCCTTCTGATGTTGGTCCTACCTGCCAGGGCAGAAGCCTCTGACGAGAATGCCAGAGCAAAGTCCTTGAGGATATTTGCATGGCTGTCACCAATGAAGAAGCCAAGGTAGCTGGTGGACGAATGTAGTGATAGGGAAATGGATGGCGGAAAGCACTGTGAAAAGCTGTCACCAACTCGCTTTAAGGTGTCATACAGTAATTCCACTTTCTGGTCTTCACACTGAAAGAAAGCAGAGGAGGAGCACGCTTTACCCACCAGCTCAATAGCCACTGTCATAGCCTGTCAACTTGCCTGAAATTCCTAGCATTAAAATCATTAATATTTGACAGTTTGGTCAGCACAGTATCCTGGTGCTATAACAGGAGATAAAGCCTTCTACCTGGAGGGGTACCTACCCTGTAGGAAAGAGCCAAAAGATTTTACCATCTGATAGGTGTGCGGTAACCTCTCTGAAATGAGGCCGGGATCATGACTTCCCTCTTCAGTTCTAAGCATGAGTTTGTATTATTGTTATCCCACAGTCCTTAGCTGAAATCACGTCTGCTAAAATGTCAAGATCTCAGATGCTGAGCAACATCCCTAGCAAAATTCATAAGGAATCTTTGTCATGATGAGCTTTAATGCTCTAATCACAACAAATCAAAGGATTGTACAAAGCCATGCTTCCACAAATAGTGTCACTTAAGCAATTTAAGAAGTGAAGGGACAAAGATGGAATTTGTGCCATCCAGCCAGAGACAAAACATTAACGACACTCCCTTCCCATGCTGCTTTATTCTCCCCAGCAGAGCTATTCATACCATTTAGCCTTCACACTGGGCCAAGCTGCTGAGGGGGAAGAGCAGAAGAGAAGAAAGGAGCTCCTCCTGCTTAAACTGTCTTTCTCTCTTGAGCGTTTCTAAAGCCACAAACCCACTGCCTGGGGAGGCTGAGGCGTGGTGACGAGGGATGCATTGAAGGGCACCCGGCGGGGTGGGCTGTGGGGGGACAGGGGCAGGTGGGATTCTGCACCAGGGCAAGCGCTGTGCAGCAGGCTCCTCTGAGGCCGACAAGTCCATGAGCTGCAGGAGATGTGGGGAGTCAGGAAACAGGAGAAGGCCAGGACAGGAGAAGGAGGTGGGAGCCAGCTTAGTGAGTCTCGCTTTCCGCCTGTGAGGTGCCCGGGTCAGCTCTTGCTGACAGCCAAGGAGCAGAGGACAGCAGTGGAGGGTGCATTTATCCCTCGAAATATGCTACCTGAAACGGGGCAGAGGTGCGTGAGGTGAGGGTTGCAATTCAGTCATCTCTTCCAGGGGCAGACCTTTAAACTTGACACCTTTAAACAGCATGGAATTTGTTATTAATTGATGAGTTTTTGTTCTGTGTAATTGTGATTAATGGCCAGAGGATACCATGCTATTCAATATTTCGCAACAAAATACTCTTATTTTCACCGTCCAGGCTTAGCGGCACGGTTTAGCATGAAAGTATGATGGATTAACCTAATTTTGTCTGGCTGCTCTAGCTCATGTCTGCTTCAGCACATCTCAGCCGCAGCTGATGTTCATGGGCTGCACCATCAGCATGCAAAAACTGGATTCTAGATGGCTCCAGAGTTTTTCCAGACCTTTGCTGATCTTCGCTGATACTGGCACATTCACCCGTGCAGAAGAAGCAGCTTTGCTGGGAAGTTCTCTAGAGGGTTATCTATCATATAGAAGGCCAGCTAGGAGGACAGAAACATCTCCAGAAACAGGAAACAGCCTGCCAGGAGCCCAGCTCAGGAGCCTAACTTCCATGTGAAGTTATTGGCAGTGACTCAATTGCACTGCCATTGTACAGTCTGGCTCCCCTTGCTCCTTCCACCCCTGTGCATTCTGCTTCTTTCTTTTTTACAACAGCCAAACTTCAACAGAAATGGTGAAGACTGGGACATCTGATCACAGCAATGAGCTACTATCTGTGGCTCTCTGGGAGAGGCAGAGGTTTCCCCAAGATTGCCATAGGCATAATGCCAAACTTGTCTATGTCTTATGATAACAGCTGCTGCACAGTTGGCTGAAGGCGGCCACTGCTGCCCTAGGCAGGAAGGTTTAACATCCTAGATCCATGCAGCAGTGGGCATGGTCTCTCCAGCCTGCCTATAGTGGCATGTGATGAGCAGTGCTTCCCCCTGGCAGGTCCTTGTGCAGCTCAGACAGCATAGTGTTGGTCCAGATGAATGCTAGGTGTGTGTCACTTAGCATCCCACTGATCTCGAAGCATCCCACTGGGCCCAGCATCCAGTTTTCCAGTACGCCAAGGTCTAAGGTAGGTACCTAAAGCAGGTGGTGAGAAGAAAGCCCCCAGTGCCTATGGAGGGTCTGAATGCTCAAATATCAAGCAAGCACACCAGCACCTGGGTCATGCTAGTTTGATCCCCAAAGAAAAGTTCTGGTGTAAGACAACAGCAGGTGCCTCAGTTTCACCAGTAGTTGACATTTTGCCCTTGCACGTCTTTTGTGCCTTACTGTGAAGAAGTCGCAGAGAGTGATGTGTGGAAAAATCTCGTGGGCTCTGTTTTTCCCGCACTGGCGCTTGCTCTCCTTCCAAAAGTCTTGCAGGTGGTTATGCAAACGGCCAGTGGGACACAAGTATAGAGCATACTCCTGAGGGATTGGGTCATCCAAAGAGGGATCATTGCAGTGGGAGTGCAACCTGAAATGAAGAGCATATCACAGAGGGTAAGTGTGTGCACCAGTTACTCTTATTTCCTGTGGTTGAAGGCATCCATAGTAGAGACCAGAAAAAGGAAATACAAGGTTGTTATTTTCTTACAAATGAAAAGTTAAAAAAAACCCAACTCGTTACAAATTTTCTCCCTGAAATACTGACTAATGGAGAAAGAGTTTTTCTTCTGTATATTTTTGTGTACTTTACATTTTATTATGTACCCTCACTTCTTCCAATGCCTGAAAATTAAAGACAATGAAAAAGATTTTTTTAGGGGATTTTTTGGGTTACTTTTTCCTCCTTTTTCATAACTGGAAATAGAGGATTGGAGGAGGAAAAAGAAGCAATGGGTAGAAAGTGTTAAAGAATGACAAAATGAAAAATAACTGAAGATTTTAAAAATAATGAAAAAGATAGCATTTTTATTCAGCCGCAGTAAAAGCAAACAAGACAGATCAGAAAATGCACAACCAAAGATCAGAAACTTATATCCCACACAATTATATCCTCCATCGTGTTCTGCACATGCTGTATGCTTGGCTTCACAGCTTTTGGTTTGGGAGTGACAAAAGAACACAGATGCGGGGGTTTTTATGGCAGCTAACTTCAAAATCAGTGACAAAATCAGCACATGAACAAGGACTTTTAGCCAAGTTTAATGCAAAAGCACTCCTTAGAAATCACAGGTACTTACCATTTTACAGCGTCTTCTATTGTCTTTTGTCCAGTAGCAGCCAAAGCTTTTTGCCTAGAAAAAAACCAAAATGGATTCATCAGAGTAACAGAAAGAAAACTCCTAGAAAGTAAAGAATGGCCATGCTGTGGTCACCAAATCTATTTTGCAGAACAGACAGGACCTTTATCAACTAGATTATTCCTGGCAAATATTAATGTTTTTGAAGCTCCCTAGATAGTTTTTTTTCCACAGCAAGTCTTTAATTCCTTGAAGATTTATAAGCTGTCCTCTCTGCAGTATGTCCTCCTCTGTGTTCTGGAGGTGTTTCCTTAGCAGCCCTACTGACTATATGGATTTCCTTAGGGTTGGGTAAACCATCCATCCACACACTGCAAGAGCACAGTTTGCTTGGTTCATAGGATAACGTTCTGGTTCAAGATGCCAGGCCCAAGCCCATACATATAAACAAAGCAAAACATTCTTATATTGGTGTTTCAAAATCTGGATTGAGGATCTCCCATAGGCCAGTAGAGAGCCAGATCTAAAGCCACCAGTTCAGTCCAAGATGGGGGAAAATACCTCACATTTCTCTCTGTTAATACAACTGTCATTCTCTGGGATCAGATTTGGTTTGCATTTCCTTTTCTCACTAAAGCTTTCAAAATGCCGACTATGTGCTTTACATGAACAAGTCCTTGTGACTAAATGCTAGGTGGTGGGTGAGGATTTCAGTGTTTAAGTAGCACCTGCACCCATGAACCCCATTTTCAGCCCTGTAACCCACCTACAAACTTCTCAGAAGAGACATGAAGGGGAGGTAGGGACAGTGGACATAGAAGAAAACCTGCTAAATCACTTGGTATCTGCTCATCTCTTTCCTTCTCTCTTGAGGCCATCCTTTCTGGCCACTAGGTCCTGAGGGTGTTGATTCATTTAGCCTCCTCACATTTTTATCCTCCATCCATCCCTGTGACACCTGAGCATGTATCAGCAGTGCAATGAGTGCATTAAGCAGCAGGACTCAGGTTCACCCTTGGTGCTTCCTCCTAGCCTTCTGTCTTCTCTCTAGTGCAAAAACTACACATGGGCTTGTTAAAAACATTTAAGTGTATTTACATGTATGTGCAACCATGCCTGGCTCTTTAGTGGGGGCTCAACGTGAATGAGGGCTAATATGAGTCTTTCCACTCAAACTTTACCTTCTACTTTTCTTCTCTGTAACCTAAATCAACTACTATGGCCAAATCAATGCAAACCATGAGCTAGCTGGTCTAAAACTAGCCTGTGTCTTCTGTGGCTGAATACTGCACATTTCCTTTCCACGCCTCTGCTGGTTTCCCCTTCTCCATCACATCAAACACGAACAACCAGTGTTTTTGTCATCTCCCCACACAGCCGTTCCTTCTGTAGCCTGTTGAAATGTTAGTGCCTGTCGCTGCTCGGTCAATGATGCCAGACTTTGTCAACTGCTTGTTGCACCTCAAAGTGAGTGTTTTACCACTTCATGCCATGCTGCTCCTCCCATTCAGAGATGAGCTCTATGCAAATAGCCCTGAAGCCAAATGGAGCTTGACTTCAGCTTTTCTTTACTACAGGGCCTGCAAAATTGTAAATGTAATAAGATAAGCAAGACCTGAGACCATGGACTGTCATGCTGTTTAGTACTATGTCCTTGCTCCCCTGTGCTCCTCTCTGTGCCTGTTCTCATCTTTTGTCTCATTGTACACATGGTGGTAGGACGCTTTCCAGCAGAGTTTATAGAGCCCTTAGTGTCAGGAGAGTATTAGGCTGTGACTAGACATCCTATGCTTCCAAGATGAGCAGTGAAGATGATTGAAAGAAAATGCATAGGATAAATTCTGTATATACCAGTTTCTCTCAGATAGAGAGTGGGAATAAACCATTGAAAATCTGTATTAAAAATAGTGTCTTTGCAGTGAGAATGAACTAGCTCTTCCCTAAAGCAGAAACTGCTGACGCAGTTCGGTTCTGTGTAAGCACCAGGCGAGGTCCATGTTGTTGATCTCATGCTAGCCTTGATCCCACATATTTGTTTTTTGTTCTTTTGGAAGTGTTACTTTGGCATGCTGGTTCTACATTATGAAAGATTTTCTAACATTTCCACTCAGCCTCGTTTTTCTCAGGCCAGGACATCTCAAAAGAACAACTTTTCAGTACTTTCATTTATGGTTCAAGGCGGGAACTATAGAGACAGCTAAAAGGTTTTATAAAAATGCAATCAAAATTTTGAAGGTCTTAAAGTCAATAAAAGAAAATCAATCAAAAAATAAAGTGATTTTGGACATTTTGTCATTTTATGTCAATTTGCATAGTACTTCTGCCATTGCTTCTTGATTTTGACCTGGGAAGAACAAAGCCATCTCAGTAACAGTAGAAAGCGTTTCCAAGGGATTTGAAGAACATCACATACAGGACCAAAAATGCAAAATCTAGATGGAGAGATCAAACTTAAAGTATGACTAGAGAAATGATAAGCCAGGTTTTCAGCTGCACAGCTAAAATTCCACTGTACATAACTGGGAACAAGGCACCCACAGTTTCCTTGTATGCTGTGCCCATCGTGTCCAAAGTTGATCTGCTAAACACAGTTGTTCCTAAAAAAGCAGCTTACAAATTGAGCCTTTTCAACTTGCTTAGTTTTCAGCCAAAATGAAGAGATACTGCTTTCCTTTCTAAAATGTTTTCATGAGAGTTCTTTAACATTTAAATATAATTATTTATTTTTTGAACAGTTTAAACTTAGGTGTCCATAATTGCCATTCAGAAGTCGGAAAATCCTCCCCAAAACTTCCCTGTCCAACCAGAGTGATGCTTGGGGGAGGAGTGACCACCACATTTCTCTTTTATTAACTTAGCTGGCTGCCACCAGTTAATCTCTCATCCATTGGGGTTGGCAAGAATAGCGCCTCATTCTTTACTATTGCATTTTCGAGGTAGGATGTACTTTGGGAACAAGATCCTGATTCAAGACAGGAATAAAAATTGACAGACTTATGTGGCATCTTATTAAAGAAAGCTTATTCTTTCAAAATATTTTCCACTGACAAAATCCAGCAGGAGATCTTTGTCAGGCCTAGAGAAAACTTTGGATAGAAATGACATCTACATTTAACTCCCTCATAATAAGTCATAAGCAGAAAAAAAATGAAAGAGGGTATATCCCAAGAGCAAACTATGGATATCAATTTCTTAACTCATTGTGAAGCCTCTCAACCTGAAGAGGTGGAAGGCCGTGTGTCTTCAGATATACACAGCATTTATAAAAATGGATACAGAGCAGGTTGATTTTGCAATATGAGTAATACACTCTGCTCTACAAGAAATTCAAAGCAAGACAGGTCTGATCTCTGTATAGGGACATCACTCCTGGGAAGCAGCATGCTTTCTTGATGAAAACAGCAAGCTGCCTGCTGTCAGGATCTTATGAGAAATACCTCTTATATATCTTAAATACCTCTTACCGTGCAAAGGCAGCTGAACACATTACTCACGCGATATGAGCCGGGTATCCTTTGGCGAGGAGAGACTCGAGGAGTACAGCGGTGCTTTTGCTCCTGTGCTTGTTGGACACCTTTGCGTACAGCTGTGTCTCAGCCACCGCCATCTCCTCCGCTCTTCCCCTGACTGTGTGCTGAGTGCTGACAGAAACAGGGAGGTGGGAGGAGGGTGCGAGGGAGGGAGTAAGAAAATGAGAGAGAAAGAAAGAGAAAGAGGTAGCTAAAGTAAAAAGTCCTCAAACCTCTTGTGATCTTTTCTGACAAAAGCTGACATCCTGTTTTCGTAACGTCTGCATCTCCAAATTCTTGGTTTAGAGTGGCTAAAAAACCAAAAGCTATTTGCAGGCTTTTCCCATCTGCCCCAGCAGAAGAAGGCTAGTAGTCAGAAGGTAAACACCACAGTCAGGGTGGACATGCTAAAGGGTCTTAGATGAGATCTTTTAGCCTTTCATTTTAAGTTGTCTTCTGAAAGCCAAGGAATCCACTTGAGCTGCTACTGCAGCGTGGGGGAGGTGAGCAGAGATATCCTGAAGCGTGTAAGAAGTTAATCTGTAGGTCAAATTCTTTCCTTTTGCACTCAGTTCTCACACTCTCCTATGCCTGTTGTACATGGCTCCTGCTTTGGTCTTCTCAGACAAAGGCGATGAGCCAGCCAACTGTGCAAGGTCAAAACCAATGTCCCATCTAGACATCATGCCCTGAGGCTGGACTTGAAGCAGCTCAGGGTGGCAGCAGGGAGAAGTCTGTCCCTTCGGGTGGTGCAAGTCCCATCATGGAAGCTTTTGCAGAGCTGTGCTGCCTGGTCCCCAGGGCTTCCAGGATGGCCAGAGCAGTGAAATGGTTGGAGACAATTTTCTCTGGCCTGAGTTGTCCTCATTGACGGTACCACCACTCCCTGGGAAGGATAAGACATTGCGCTCCATGGACTGAAAGGGTCACCTGAGCTGCTGGTCTCCTGAAATGAACCTTCACTTTCTCCCTCTTGGCTGAATTCCTCCCTGGGGTATCTGGCCAGATTAGGCTGCTTCTCCAACAATTTCTCTCTGAAGCCCGGTGAGGAAAGCATCAGAGCACTGTGAGCAATTCAAGAAGCGTAGCTTTCTTTTTACATAGAATCATTCAATAGTTAGACTTGGAGGGGACATTTAAAGGTCATCTAGTCCAATTCCCCTGCAAGGAGCAGCGGCATCTTCAACTAGATCAGGCTGCTCAAAGTCCTGTCCAACCTGGCAACCTGTTCCAGTGTTCCACCACCCTCATTGTAAAAAATTTCTTCCTTATATCAAGTCTGAATCTGCCTCCCTCTATTTTAAAACCATTACCTCTTGCCCTGTCACAAGAGGCCCCGCTAAAGAATTTCTTTCCTGTAGGCCCCCTTTAGGTACTGGAAGGCCGCTATAATGTCTCCCCAGAGCCTCCTCTTCTCCAGGCTGAACAGCCCCAACTCTCTCAGCCTGTCCTCATAGGAGAGCTGCTCCAGCCCTCTTATCATCTTTGTGGCCCTCCTCTGGACTCACTCTAACAGGTCCATGTCCTTATGTTGGGGGCTCCAGAACTGGACACAGTACTCCAGGTGGGGTCTCACCAGGGCAGAGTAGAGGGGGAGAATCACCTCCCTTGACCTGCTGGCCACCCTTCTTTTGATGCAGCACAGGACGTGGTGGGCCTTCTGGGCCGCAAGCACACATTGGCTGCTCATGCTGAGCTTCTCATCCACCAGCACTCTCAAGTCCTTCTCCTGAGGGCTGCTCTTGAGTCATTCTCTGCCCAGCCTGTGTTTGTGCTTGGGATTACCCCAGACCCATGTGCAGAATCTTGCACTTGGCCTGGTTGAACTTCATGAGATTCTCACCAGCTCACCTCTCCAGAATTCCAAGATCCCTCTGGAGGGCAAGCATCCTTGTCTACTTTCTTTTTTTTTTTTCCCCCATATGTCCCCACTGTGTTTCACATTTCCAGGGAAGGCTGTTGAAGCAGTGGCATAAGAGATGATGAAGAACTCTTGATGTCATGGCCTAGATGTGAACAATTAACAGGGTTGCAACATGGTTGTAACATGGTATCCTCTCCTTTGGAAGTGCCAGTTTTCATCGTGCACAGCAAAGGGACTGAACAGCTTCCCTCATCACAGCCATGTTCCAGGGACATGAGTTTTGTCATGGAAAACCTTCATTTCTTCCCTGGCCTCTCAGGAGCCTTTATTTAATTATAAAAGTTATCCATAATGAAAGCTAAAGTCTTTTTCAAAAACCCTCTTTAAGTGTGCTCTTTGTCGCAAGCCCACAGCAAAGGTTAAAACAAGTGAAGGAAGAGCAAAGTGAGCCGATGAACTTTGTGTGCTGAAAAGACGAAGCACCTGAGGCTTCCGCCTGCTGCCACCCACAGCAACTGGCAGACTCCTGTTCTCAGCTGCACAAGTTTTGACGAAAGATGAGCGAACATGAGCCTCTGCAGTTTGCGGTGGTCCTTTGCCGAGGGGTTGCAGAAATGTTTGTGAATACTACGATATTACCTGACGCTCTTGGGCTAATTAAAAAACGTGCTGAATTTTTATCTTCCCCTTTCCGTAGCCACGCCATCCGGGGCTACCCGATACCCCTCACGAGGTTGAGTTACACAGGCTGCTGCCATAACGCCGTATGCAACAAATGACTGAACGGGCAGCTGCGGGCGGCTCCGTTAAAACCTTTCCAGAGCAGACTGGCTTAGTGACCTCAGAATTTCCTTTTGGTTTCTTTTGATAATGAAGAAAGAAAACAGTTTTGCTTTTAACTATGACTTCTCAGGAAGAGGTGAGTGAAGCTTTGGGAGCATGTGATATCCTCTAAATAATCGACGCACCAGTGTTTAGCTTTCATGTAGTATACTTCACAATACTGTTTTATTTCCTGATGGACAACTTACCAATTAGAAGGCTTTTTAAAAAAAAAATATTTAAAAATCATGCACTGCAAGGTCTCCTTTTCTCTGCCTTAAAGCTAGCAGGTGGTATCTAAAATTTAATTTACGTTCATTGAAAGGTACATGAAATTTTATCAAATGAAAGTGTAGAAACTGTATTGCAGTTATTTGCTGAAAGGTGAAAAGATAGTCCAGGCAACCTAAAGATACTGTGTCACAGACGAAACATGTATACTTTGTCTGAAATATGTCATTATAAGCATTTTCTGGGTCTGACTCTGCAAACCTTATAGTGCTTTTACAGCTTACCAGCTCCACTCTCTTTAACAAACCTGGACCTATTTCACATCACTGTGACTTCAAAAATCTGATTCCTTTTGCCAGTGGCAGTGTGCAGAACCAGAGCCAGAAATAATTTCAAAGCTGTTTACCCTGAATTCTAGTGTAGCCCATTTTCATTGTTTTTCATTCTGTAGAAAGCAATCAAAGTTTTCCTGGAGTAAAATTCAGTGAGCCCCTGCATGAGGATTCTGTCAGGTGCTGTGCAGGTGTCATACGCTTTTTAGTCTGTCTTTTGTTTCCAGTTGCAACTCAAGAGTACCTCGCAGGGAATGGATTGAAATTTAAGTGAAAGTGTCCCCAGTGTGAGTTATTAAAAGTAGCTATGGTGCTTAGACAAACTTGAACAAAATGTAACTTCAGTACATTTTAATTAATTGTAAGAGCTGGTTAATTAATTGTAAGAGCTGGTTAATTAATTGTAAGAGCTCCTCTCATGAACATGAGATATACAACATTTTACAAGGTTATTCTTTTTGGGCAAACACAGCATTCTTGAAAGTGTCCCTGTGGATTCACATTGTATCTGTATTACATTCTAAAAATTGGAATAAAAAGTGAAGTATGAAGCAAAACTATATGTCCCTGTGTATCATGAGAAGAGTGTCAGATTATTTTTTCTTATTTGATAGAAATAATTTGTTTAAATATTCTCCTCTTCTCGCCCCCCACCCCCCTTCCCTCCTGTTGAGTCAGGTACAAGAGACAAATCCCACTACTGGAAGTCTTGAAATAATCTCTGTTACAGAAGATGGCCCGCCAGTACCAGAAATTCAATTTTCCTTCAAAAGATTTTTCTTCATACCACAAGCAAAAGTGGACCCCAGTGCAGATGGACCTGGTAGGGATGCTGCACAACTTTTTGACCTTTGTAATCTAAATTACTAATGTAGGTCTTTAGCCTTGCAAAACTATGCTTGCCCACTCAGACAGAGAAAGCAATCACTCAGAGGAAGAAGAAACACAACCTCACTCCCCCAGCCGTGAGGTTTGTCAGCACATTAACAGGTGATGACATCTTGTGTCTGCTCACATATGAAAGCATTTTTCACAGCCAGATTATTCACACTCTTCAGCCACATAGCAAATATTTGCCCACTCTACTCCGACACATTTTTGAATGGCTTATTTAAAATTTTACCAACCTAGAAACTGGCCTAGTAAAAAAAATGAACATAAAATACGACAGCCTTGGAGGAATAGCATGCATGTTTGCTACTTCCCATAGGATTCCTGGCAAAAGTAACCATTAACTTCAACAGAGGCAGGCTGAGCATCAAGGATAAAGATAGAGCAACTTAATTTTCTGGTACATTAGCTGCTACAGCTGTCTAAGCTTTTTGCCATACCAGACACCAACTCCATTGCCAAAACCAGTTACTCAGCTGCTGCTGAGAGGGTCTGTGTAGGCTGGGATTTACTTGTGAGTCTGTAAGTACTGGGAGACACTCCTCATCCTTGACTGATTGTAAGTGCCTGCCAATCTCAAATTCAAAGCTTGAAGAATGAGGGAGTGAATTGCTGCATGAATTAAAATGAATACAAGGTTCTGCCAGGTCCTGTGGGTACCCGGGACTGAGCTGTGTATGGTGTTTTCCCATAGTTTCCCTTTTCTATATCGGAATACATTTGAAACAAGTGAACTGTTCATTATTTTCAGTGGAATCTGTTGTTGTCTTCCAGATTGACCATGCCACTAAATTAAGGTCGGCTCTGGAGGTGGCTGGTGAGCAGTACTGGTCCAGATCATGAAATACATTCAGCAATTACTACTGATATTTTACTGATACCAATAATTACTATTATATTTTAACTTTAGAGGCATCTTTTTTCCTCAAAAACTCAAAACTCAGCCTTGAGCCATTGCTCAGTTCTCTCCCTGTCTTTATAACAAAACTTTGAACGGATCATCTTTTCCCACATTTTTCAAGTCTAGTTTGGGGCTTTCAAGTCTTGTTTTTTGCAAATGTAGCTTTCTATTGTTTTCAGTTAACCTGGCTTCCAAGTTCAAAATGACCAGTGACTTACCTCCTTCTTGTCTTGAACACCTGTTTACTAGTCAGTCCTGTCTTTTTCCAATATCCCTACTCCTGTTCAAATCTTTAGGGTCCCCTTACCTCCCCTTACCTCTGTTACCCCAACTCTGTAGGAATGCGTTGCACATAGGACTTAGCTCCCTGGTGCATGAGGCAGAGCTATGCGACCTCCAGCCTTGTCCCAGGATTTTTGTTGTCCCAGGCACAGGGCTGAGAGCAGCATCCAACTGGGGCTATGGCTGAGAGGAGCACTTGGACCACAGACTTGTTACTAGCAAGAGTCAGGAGGCATCACAGACAGGAATGGTCATAAGGAGGAGACTCAGACTAGTTTGTTCTTTGCTACTTCCACTGGAAGACTTTATTTGTCCACTTGAGCTTTCTGAAGTCTTCAGAGACTATACCTGTACCTTGCACACAGTTTTGATTACACAAACAAAACAGGTCTGAATTTCATTTTTCTTTGGGGACTCACGTTTTCAGGAGAGGTGCTCCTATACTTCTAAAGCTCACAGTGTGATATAGGCCACAAACAAAAATCTAGAGCTTATATTTTCGATTGCATTGAGGACAGGCCAAGTGTCTACCAACCAGCCCCAAAGCACTTGGAGCCTCCTCAGCCCCTGAACCGGGGGATATGAACCCCTCTGGGTCAGGCCAGCTCATGAAGTGTATGCAGCGGTTACTACTGCCATCTAGTTTAATGTTAGACAAATCTTTTTCGTTGCAAACTTGATCTGTTTTAACTTCACAGAGGCTGTTCTCTCTGCTTGGTTTCTAGGAGATATCGAACCACCTTCGATGTGCCATGCTTTTATCTCCCTAAAATACTTTCCATATATCTGTGGTTTATTCCTTGCAGTAATCCTAGCAGTTGCCATTGGTCTGGGTGGTGAGTACAATTAGTTATTCATTAAGTTCTCGCTTAACCATCGAAATGCTTAATTTTTCATGAGCCTTTTACTGAGAATGGAATTAAACTGCTACTGTGGCTTGTTTGCTGAAGTAAAAAATCTTGTTGATGTGATGGCTTTAAATTTTATTTACCTGTGGGGATAAAATAGATCTGGCACTCATGAGAGGATTGGTGTAATATTTACTGGGAACTCTGGGGAACATGGAGCTCCAGGAAATCTTTCTCTAGTAAAACTTCACCGATTCCTCTCGGGTGGTGAGTTAAGAGTTTAGAAACTGGGGAAGGCTTCAGGTAGCACATACCATATATTTGTCCTGTAATTCACCTCTCTAAGTTTGTTTTCAAATAATTAAAGAACTCTCCCCTATCACAAACAACTTCTACAAAGGAAAAGAAAATGCAGAATGAGTTTAGTTGTGACTGGAAAGTGTGACCTGCCCAGGTCTAGGCGCCAAATATGTTGATGCTAGAGCAGTGCCTTCACACCTGCAACAGGGATAAGCTTGCAGGAGGCTGAAGCATCCCTTCAGGAAGCGAGTGCACTGGCTGTATTTTGCAAGGGTCTCCTTGCCTTGCTGCTGAGGGGCCGAGGCACCAGGCGGAAACTCACCCTGGAGTGGAACATAAACTGGGTTGAGGGAGCTGGGAAGGAGCCAGCACAGACAGCAAGGCTGACTCATCTACAAGTCATTACTAATGGATGATTTTAGCAACACCATGTAGCAACCTCCAGATTTTATTTCAAAAGTTCCTAGAGTACGGGCGTTTGTCTTTTCCTTAGCAAGGCAGAAATCTGGCCGGATAATGGAAGTCAGAAGTGTTAAATTAATATCCAAGTGTGTTTTCATCACCCTGTTTTCTTTCATTCTTGTTAGTCCAATACAACTGCATTGGGAAGTTTCGCTGCCGATCATCCTTTAAGTGTATCCAGAAATCAGCCAGGTGCAATGGTGTCTTCAACTGTAAAGAAGGGGAGGATGAGTACAGATGTGGTAATTTAAATTCAATTATAAACCCTTCCTACCTCCTCCTGTAGCATCTCGCACATTACCAAGAAATGCATGTTGTAAAGAGTTTGGGTGAGACAAGAAAGACAGAGGCTGATGCATTATCTAAATTACTACTTCAGAGGAACTATCTCTCTGAAGTATTGATTTACAGTTTATGAGAAATCAAACTGCTCTTAAGATAAGTGTGACGATTGCTGAATATTGCTACTGCCGTATCGGGCATCTTTCTCAGTTAGAAATCTAGATGCTTTTTGACTGCTAGGTATATCTGTATATAGTATATCTATACATACCTCTGCCTGCAAGGTATATCATCACTGCATTATGGTGTGTATATACAGCACTCTTTGTATGCACTGGCACACAGCTGCCCTGTGTTGGTTTTGAAGATTGCAAAAGCCTGTTATTATCTGAAGGGATGTGGGAATGGGAGAGATCAGCACTGCCTTTTGTGCATTGAGTACTGCAGAGTTTGCTGCTTCGTGTGTGAAATGCATGCCCTCCATGTCCAAGTTTCTCTCTGTCATGGTTTTGGGCATCACCGGGCCATTTTAAATGGTCTCTTCCTGTTCTGTGCTATGGGAGATGACTGTGGTTTTTGCAGCCACTGGAGGAAAAGTGCACTAATATTAGTAAACAGAATAACTGATTTTTAGATCAGTGCACTTGTAATTCTGACTCCAGTACCTACAGGTAAGGAGGCAGCACAGCTTTCCATCTGTGCAATGTGAGGAATGACAAGAACCACAGCTAACCCCGCAAAATGGTTTCAACCTTTGGCATGTTTTTCGCAGGAAGGCTTCAGGCCTCTGTGGAGCCTGTGGGCAACGCGTCTGCTTTTCTTGCCTGCCTTTGCAATGCCACGACACTGGCCCATGGGCGCCTGTGGGAAACCCCTCTCCAACAGTGACCATGTGCGTGGCCTCTCTTCTCCCGAGGAAGACCATGTTGATGTGCCCTTTCTCAGGTCCATGCGTCACCAGTTCATCCAGGGCTCTGTGCCCTGGCAGCGGCCCTGCTGTGAGCCGCAGGGGTGAGGAGGACATGGCAACATGCGGAATGAAGGGACCATGGGTGATGGCTCTGTACCTGGGCCTCCAGCAGTACTTCCCTGTTGGTCTCTTGGCTGGAGGCAGCACAGCTTACAGCAGTGCTAGCTCCAAGGGGCAACTCAGCCCTGCGTCTGGGCTAACGTGAAGAGCCACCCATGGGGAAAGGCTGTGCTGAGCAGAGCCAGGCTGGCATGCAGAGGGAGTCCTTGGGAGCCAAGCTCCCAACCTGTGCATCTCTCCTCTCCCCAGCCTTTACATGCTCATCAGCCCAGACACACCAGCCCCATTTCAGCAGAGGGAAGCAAGTAGGAAACTCCACAGGAGCCTGGGGGTGGCTGGGTGCAAGTGCATCCACCTCTCTGGCTGCGCTTATCTTGATTGTAGGTTTCCTCGACGCCAAGTATCTGCAGCTCCAACTCACTGCAACCAGCAAGACTTGCTTAGGCTCTCTGGAGGGCCAGGCAGCCTTCTCCATCTGTATTAGAGCCAGCATTCCCTACCCGTTCCCATGAGCATCAGCTTTCTTCTCCTGGCTGTTCTAGCTCTGCATACCTCGGTTCCCTTCCTTAAGAGGGGAAAAAAAAACCCACAGAAAAATTCCATCAAAGGATCCAAGTGATGAAAAAGACAAGTAGTAAAAAATCAGTGAGCCAAGAAATGTGGATGCCAGTGTAATGCATTGACACTATTGTGTACCTGTTGTGTACCCAGTGGTTCTTCTTCACAACTCACTCAGGCTTTTCTTCTCCCAAATCTCAAAGTCAGGTTGAGTGGCAAGAAAGCAGTGCTGCAAGTGTTCACTTCTGGATCCTGGCGAACCGTCTGCTCTGATGACTGGAAAGCAGAATATGGAAATACGACCTGCAAACACCTGGGTTTCTCAAGGTATGGACACAAAATGGAAGAAACTTCATTTGGCATTTTGAACAAGCTCTGAGGTTTTCAGTCTTGCTCATGAAACCTTGTATTAGTCTGTGCTTTAAAAGAAAAAAGGACTTAACTTTGTGAATGATATGGTTGAGGAGATCTGAGATGATGTGGGAAACAGTCCTGAATACTTGTGCACTGCAAATACCGTTTATTACTGCTATAAATCTTGGATGATGGCTAAATACAATGGTTTGGTTAAATCTCCCCTGTGGGGTGCAGATGCCTCAATCCTACTCATCTCTCTAGTAGCTTAGAGCCTGTCAAAGAGGCACTAAAAAATGTAGGACCATTTTCCATTTCTTTTACTTCCTCTGTAGGAAAATTATATATACAATTCATGTCATGACATCTGTTAGGAATTAAGGTCCACCTCACAATTAGAGAAGAATCTAGCGAGGCGGTTCTTACTGGATTGATCCCATTCCTGAAAAAGAACCATTTCTTTCACAAACTTTCACACAATTGAGAAAGATTTTGAAGTTGTGACTTGCAGTGATGCTCTATTATTTCTTACAATGGCATCATTCTGATTTCTGTACATTATAGTTATCAGTATAAAGCTTCTTTGAATAAATTTTTCTTGCCTTTAGGATAAAATGCAACTGTATTGTTCAACAAAAAAGACAAGAAAAAAATACAAATTATTCATTCTCCTTACTGCAAAACATAACTGTAGAAAAAGGAGACAGTGAGCTTTTTAGTGCTTCAGGAAATGTGTCAACCAGTTACAATAAAAGCTTTATTCCAATATTAGAACTAAAATTTACTTTCTCTGCCAGTTAAATGGCTCTCAGCATGTGTGACTTCCACACATGACTATGGCAAAAATATGTACACATTATAAGAAATAGGAGGATAGTATTATTTTATCAAGTGTCAGAATCTGATTATTGTGGTTGCTACACTGAGTTTTCATTAGCAGAACCACTGAATTATTTAAACATATTACTGAAATGATGTCTGAGGAAGCTGTGTTTATGGTTTATTTGCAGTTACGTGAGTTCAGGTTACCTGCCTGTGGCTGCAGTCGAAAAACAGTTTCAAAGACATTTCGTATCCCTCAGCCACTGGTTATCAGCTAATCAAGTGACATCCCTGCAAAACGCAACAAACCTCAGGTACGCCTCAGTTTGTTCACCCTGACAGAAAGAGAGCAATCAGCAGAAGGAGAATTACTAATAGTTTAAGATTGTTGCCTTCTTTTTGAGGCATGTAGTACTTCATAAGTGTTGGTGTTGTTACACCTCATAGACCAATGTTCAGTAGCAGTCTTGCTGGAATACGAATTAAGAGCCTGATCCAAGGTCCATTAAAATCAATGAAGGCTTTAAAATGAGCTATTTGAAAAGCCTATTTGTCCCATGATCCCTTTTTTTGCAAATGGATAGACACCAGGCACTTATCTTTTCCCATTGTAAAGCAGTTTGTTCCAGCTCACAGATCCCTAGATATTTCCCAGTGGGCTTATGAACCCTTTATGGTCCATTTCTTCCTCCTGACAATCGCTTGTTTTTCTTAGTTACCTTTCACTGCGAAAAAAAAGCTATGGATCCAAGGAGACTGCAGATCACATGTTGAAAATTGCTGAGGAGCCTTCACTCGCGGAAGAGTGAACCACTCCTGAGCAGGGCAGCATATGGTCTGCAGGCTCCCGATTGGGTCTGAGCTCCTAACTTAAGTATTTCAGCTAAGTGTCCTAAGAAGATTGGGTGAGTACATGACTTTGTACTTCTTTCAATATATGAGTTACTTATATTTATGTGCACATGGCTGTACAGGAAGACGACACAGTATGGAAAAAACCCTCAGTATTTGTGAATGGGAACTAATACCGCGCTGTCTTTTCATTTTAGAGAGGAATGCACTTCTGGCAGTGTGATCATCTTAAAATGTTTGGGTAAGAATCAGGAAAAGTGAAAATAAAATCAGAAACTGTCCTTCTTCACCCGGTGTGAGGCAAGAGTTGGGAGGAATTGTGTACTCAGGGCATGCTATACCATCTGTTTATCACACCAAAGAAAAATTGTATTTCTTACATAAAATTTAAAAGAATTTCAGAAAGTGAGAATAGGCTAGGAAAGCAGATTGGGAGCATCAGGTAGCAGGGGCATTTCAGTGAGAATCACAGTAGAAAGTGGAGGTTTAAGGATTGTGAGTTGAGTCCACGGACTGATACTGTAATTCCAACTTTCTTGCCATCTTGGCAGGGAAAGGGAAAATCTGTCTTAAGATTTGAACTCTCATCCTGCATCTCTCCATGTCAGCTAGCTTTCAGATTGGGATATGAAAAGTCAAAAAACAACAGCAAAAGAATCACCAGGGGAGAGGAGATGCTTCAGTCTGCCTACGTGGGCCCCTGTGGGCCCTTAAGGAGGGCAGAACAGTGGGTTTTATAGCTCAGCTGAGCACTACATCTGCAAGAGAGAAGATGTGAGCCCCCCAGCCCCCCAAACTGGCTGCCAGGCAAGATGCTGCAGGGATAGGAGAGAGGAGGAGAAACCTCTGGGGGAAGCCACAGCCCAAGATGTGGGCCATGGGGATGGGAATGGTCTAGCTGCAGAAACCTCCTAGCCTCAGCAAAGTTGGGAGCAGAGGGGCTGAAGGTAACCAAAAACGTGCCTGCATTTCCTCGGTGGACCATAACCTTTGCTTTCTGGCAGCGTGCGGGACGCGGGCCAGCTACAGGCCACGGATCGTGGGGGGCAATGCGTCCTCCCCCCGGCAGTGGCCCTGGCAAGTCAGCCTGCAGTTCCATGGGCACCACCTCTGTGGAGGGTCTGTCATCACCCCACGATGGATCATCACGGCTGCCCACTGCGTCTACGAGTAAGTCCCTATATCTTCTTGTTCGGGGTGCCCCACTGACCCCACTTGCAGTGGGTTTGTGTGTGGGACCACTGCAGAGGAGGGCTAATGCACTGTGCTTCCTCTTAAAAATCAACTGCAGGAGAGACTGAGTTATCCTTGTATCGTGGGCTTGCTCCATAACGTTTAAACCATCTCTCTTTCTTCTTGCACAAGTGCAAGTGTTTATTGAAAAAAAGTCTCCCCAAGAAGTGGTCCAAATCAGAGGCCCCAGTTTTCAGATATTCTGGGCACTCCCAGCTTCCTGGGAAATCAGCTTAAAACAACATTTAAGTGCTAGATTTTAGCTATCTTGGTCTGCAATTTGTGTACATTGCATGTGAGTTAATAGCTCAGAAGGAATTTGTACTTGGCTGCTCTGTTACTCTGGAGCTCCAAAATAAATTACACGATCCCTTTCAAGTTGACAGGCTCAATCAGTGGTAGTGAGTTGTACTGTGCTTAGTGCCCTTTACCACATACTCACTGCTCCTTTTTATGCTGTTTGAAGTAGTCTTTGAGTTGTTGATAGATGCTAACCAGTTATTTAGACTCTTCTTCTTTGCGTAATTATAAACACAGCGCTCTCTCTCATTTATAATGAGTTGTCTGGGTTTGCAGTCTTGTTTGTTGCTAATAGTGCAGGAGAGCTCTTCTCCCTCTTACAAACTCCAGGCCACTTTCACCAAAAGCATTTAGACAGCTAAAATGGGATTTGCCTGACCACTTTTAGGGACCCAGAACAGGAATGCCTGCTCCTGAGCAAGTCCTGTAGGATGCTTTCATACCCAGTAGAGAGAATCATAGAATCATAGAACAATTAGGGTTTAAAAGTCATCTAGTCCAACCCCCCTGCAAGGAGCAGGGACATCTTCAACTAGATCAGGTTGCTCAGAGCCTCATCCAACCTGGCCTGGAATATTTCCAGGGATGGGGCATCCACCACCTCTCTGGGCCACCTGTTCCAGTGTTTGACAAATCCCACTCCTAGATCCTATTTAGAGCCCTGTGTTGCCATAAAAGTAATTACTTAGAACGAAGCATTTTAGGACTTTTGTTCTTGGCTTTGTCCCCCACAACCCAGATGGGAGTGGTGTGTTCAAAGGCTGATGGGGATGGGAGCTGGCAACACAACCCACATCCCTGGAGCCAAGAGAAGAGGAGCTGCTGGTGTGCTGGAGGCTGAAAGATGTGACTGCTCATGAGCTGGGAGCAGAAGCACCTCTCAGAAGGAAAGCCTGTCCCTTGAAAATGCCCTGCCACCAGTGTCGCTGCTGAGCTAGCTCGGTGGCTGAGCACAGGCGTGCCAGGCAGCAGCAGCGACCGCTCACATGGGAGGACTGACAGGATGGCCAATGCAAAACTCTCCTCTATTTCTAGAAAGCTGCTCACATAATACACCAGTGGCCCAGTGTGTTACTAAGATTAGTCACCCATTCTATATCTTTTTAAATTAGACGCAAAATGTATCCAATATTAATAGACAGGTAAACAAGTAGAGCACACTGTAGCTATTTGCCTGTGGAGTTTTATGTGGTTTGTAAGCTCAGGAGACAGTTAGAAAATCCGAGGGTTTTCCTGAAGGTTTTTCACTCTCTCCTACCTCTTTGTTTCAGCCTGTACTTGCCAAGCTCATGGAGTGTGCAGGTTGGTTTTGTGACTCAGCAAGACACCCAGGTTCACCCATATTCAGTGGAAAAAATTATATACCATCGAAATTATAAACCCAAGACCATGGGAAATGATATAGCACTGATGAAACTGGCAGCACCGCTTGCTCTCAATGGTAATTCTTTCTGTTAGCTTTCACTTGACCTAGCCTTTCTAGCTAAAATTGAGAAGGGTCCTTCCTGGTACGGACATAGTACAACATTTCTGTTGGCACCCTATGCCTGACCCAGGACAGGCGAATGAATCCCCACTGCCTCTAAAAGCAACGAGAGATGTGCAGTGTAGATGTAGCCAGCCTGCTGCTGTGGTGGCAAGGCAGCAATCCCTGTTCAGACTACACTGGCAGAAACTCCCTGGCCTCAGCATCAGGAACCTCTCTGTACTCGATATCCAGGCATGGAGAGCAACAACGTGGTCACAGGGCTCTGCAAAATGTTCCTAGTCCATTCTGGTGTTGGCTTACTGAAGGCATTTAATAATAGGCAAACATTAGCCTTATTCTTTCAAAATATTTTTCCTATCTAAAATAAATGCCCCACCTCATTTTGCTTGGAGGTCACAGAGATTTCTATCATGTCCTTTCTGTGAGTATAGCGAGATCCAGCAGTGTCCAAAGCTGAAAATCAAGCTTAAATTTCAAAGAGAAGAAAAGGCAGTTAAAATATAATGATGCTTTTAGACTAAAACTACTTTTATTTTCTCAGCAGGATGCTACCTACAGCTGACACAGTTAGTGAATGAAATAATGTGTAATAACACTGTATGAATTTAAATGATCACCTACCAATACCTCCCAATCCCTGTGAGCTCTCTGCAAAGGGGACTTGGCTCTCTCTGACACATCTAGACTGTCAGTTCCTAAATCAATTATCTTGAAATACTTTAAACTTCCATTTTGAATGAAAATTAAGCTTGATTTTGTTCTGTTTTATGTCTTAGCTAGTGCTGTTTTCTTTTGCTTGGGAATAGTTTTGGGAGGCTGTCAAGAACAGTAATGGTTCTGCACCTGAGTGAGATACCTGCTATGCCCTGGGGGGCTGGGGGCAACTGGGGTGAGGGCTTGGAGCCTCCATGCTGAGGGCTTGATGCTTTGAGCTGTGATCACTGCACTGTGAAGAACTGAGCCACTAGGAATTGCCCAGTAATACCTGGTATCTTCCCTTCCTTTGCTCACTGCCAGCTCATCTTTACACGCCACAGTTTGTCCCTGTGAGCATCAGGCACTAATTACATTGCATGATGCTCCATGTCCCAGGGCGCAGAGGCACTGAAGCTTTATGAGCTGATGGGCGGGAAGCAAAGAGCACCCCAGACTTCATGTTGCCCCTTCAGAAGAGCGCAGAGACGTGCACACACGGCTCTTTGCACGTGCCGCTCTTAGGAGGTGCCATGCGGTCATGCCACGGTTAAGCCAAGGCCTTTTCTTTGCCCAAGCAGTGTGCCATTGGGTCTCTGATCTGCCCATCAACTGTGTACGCGGTGCATTTCTTATTTGCTCATTCTTCAATTTGTTGACCTGCCAACACCTTCTCCTATTGCTTCATATTTGAAGCTAATTAGGCCTGGTGTAGATATTGTTTCAAACCCTTGGTATTGGCCGTAAGACGAAAGGCCTGCAGAACCGCGAGGCTATTTATGTGGGCATGGGTGGTGTTCATAACGAGTTCACTGCAAGTTGAATCCTCAAGTTTAACTGAGGCAGACAAATTTTTGCTAAATTTTAAAGGCAATTCTCTCTTCTCTCCTTTTTTTTTTTTTTTTAACAGGTCACATAGAGCCAATTTGTCTGCCTAATTTTGGTGAACAGTTCCCAGAAGGGAAAATGTGCTGGGTATCAGGATGGGGAGCAACTGTGGAAGGAGGTATTTTAAATAGTCTGCTGTTTATGCTACATGAAAACACTTCACATACAGTAAATACAGGATTTGCTTGGAGCATTGTTCAACATTAAATTTTCTGGAATATCTAGGGGGGAAAAGAAGACATATTCCTAAATTTTATGCTCACCCCAACTGCAAAAGTGCTGTATAAACCCTTATCACAAGGGATGGATGGGTACACGCTGTGAAAATGTTGAAAATGACATGTAGACAGCAACACTGTCCACCATGTTGTACTCGGCCTCAGTCAGACAGGCTGTATCCTTTAAAACTTCAAGCATAGAAAGCACAGCATGAACGCAAGAATTTGCCATCCATTTTTTCAGAGAAAGCATGTATGCATTTTCAGGCAGATTGGATGATGTAGAAATTGGGCCTGTGATTAACATCACAAAGAAAAGGGAATTCTTTTTTTTTTTTTTTCACCATGACTCACAGGTCATGTTAATCAATAATACATACTGAATGACTTTAATGTGAAAATGCTTCTCAGGTCACTGGTTTTTATCATTCTTCATTCTTCTCATTTAACATGTTCCTGTTGTTCAGAGAACAAGAACATTATGTTACCTGACCTACAGATAATAGTGAAAGGGCAGAAAAAAATGAAAGCAAGGTTTACCACATAAAAAGTCAGCTATAAACTGGCAATGGACAGAGTGCAAATACTCCTGTTTGCAGAAATGATCCATTCAGACTCTGAATAAAATAAAATACATATTTATAAAATGAATCAGAGGTTTGCAGATGATTTGTTGACTAACAGAACAGGTGATAAATTCAAACCAAATTTTGGCACTAGCACTGAAGAGAGTGTCCAACTGGCTTTTAAGTTCATTACTGTCATTGATTACCTAGTTTGAAGTAGAAACATGTAATGTACAGCTTTATATTATATACTGTGATAATCCACAGCTCTACAGAATCGCTAGTTACTGGATTCTGTAAGTGCTGAGACATCTAGTTGCCTTACTTGTATGTTGCTATTTTAACTATATTTATTTCACCCTTACTTGCCAATTCTTCATATACATTTGCTATTTATAATTAGAGATTAGTTTCAAGGACAGAGAGGTTTTTTTCTTTGTGTGTGGTTTTTTTTTTTTTTAACAGGTGACACATCTGACACCATGAATTATGCAGGTGTTCCTCTGATTTCTAACGCAATTTGCAATCACAGGGATGTTTACGGTGGGATCATAACTCCTTCAATGCTTTGTGCCGGTTTCCTAAAGGGAGGGGTGGACACCTGCCAGGTATGGAAGTTTCCGAACTGCAACTGTGCTTATTAACAGCAGCAATGGAAAAACATGAGTGATAAGTTATCAGAAGGCACTCCCAGGCTTTTCTTGGGCAAACATTTGGTTTTGTGAAGTTTACTCTATTTACCATGAATATCAATCATTGACTGTGCATGTATTCATATGCCAGAATTCTCTTCTTGTATTTCTTCTGTTGACCATATCTGCTACTTCTGAAGCCAACTTTACTTAAGACATTGTTTTAACTTCTTGCGTGTTCTACAGCATGGTCCCATCCTTTCTTCACCCTGGCTGTGGCCTCTGCACGGCACTGAAGTGCACTGCACTGCACTGTGAGCAGCTCCAGAGACCTGCAAGGTGTAGAAACCCTGTGGCGAAAAGCAGCCAAAGCATATATCAATAGAGAAGCAGAACTGTGTGGTTTTGGAAAGAGTGGAGTGAAGCAGGGGAAGGAAGAAAGGGAGGGGTGTTTGAGTAACTCAAAGCACTGGCAATGACTCTGAGGGAGAGGGGTTCATAGAAGCGATGGATCAGAGGACCCTTCACAACCCAGGGTGATTATGTCTCAAAATCACTGTCAGAGTCATGACGGTGCCCACCTTGTGCCAGGTCTCATCCCCACATAGACTAATGTGGGCTCACCTAGCTAGTCACGGATGAAGAGCAAGGGCTGGGAAGGAACTTCATGTCGTGCCAATTACTCACGGGACAAGACAAAGCAAAGTCATTAGGTGCATAGATCTTCAGTGAAGCGCCTGTTTGCACCACCCCTCCCCGGCAAGGTACCCAGCACCAGCACTTTGTTATGCCTGTGAGAGCTGCCCAAAGGCAGCATGCTCAGCCTACAGCTCCAAGTGACAAAATGAGCCCTACTTACCAAAGGGAGAGGCTCATTCCAAATTCCTTTTTTTTTTCTGTGCTGGCTTTGATATTCATAGGGCAGAAAACTGCCCCAGCAAAATAATTTGAGGGTTTTCAGTACTTAGATGCGAGTCTATTGAGCTGAATCTGCTTAGTAAGGTGTCTGGGAAGGGCCAGAAAATCAGCGTGCGAGACCGCAGGCAGAAGCAGGCCGGGAAGGAAGTGGGGTACAAGCTTGCTGCTGCAACCCTGGGCTCAGCTCAGCTCAATGGCTCGGAGCTTTTTGAGAGAAGCCGCTGTGAGAGATGAAGGTTGTGGCAGGGAGACTGGAGATTAGCAATGCCCTGTCTGCAGGACAGATATGCTCCTCACCACCTAAATGTTGTTTAACAGCAGGATGCAAGGTTGCTTCTGTGGTACTGTACTGCTAACTGGGGAAAGAAAAATATGATCAAATATACATCTCTAAGAAGTCTCCAACTTCTGCTGTTCATATACTTTTCCCAGGACCCAGAACAGAGCAGAAACAGAAGACTTTGATTTATTGGACTATGCCTCTCCTGCTACCCCCTCAAATAGACATTCCTCTCCTTTTCTGGGGCACTGACGTTTGTTTTAATTCTTTGTCCTCCAGGGAGATAGTGGGGGCCCCTTAGCATGTGAAGATATGAGTGTCTGGAAGTTGGTGGGGACCACCAGCTTTGGCGTGGGCTGTGCAGAAAAGAATAAGCCGGGCGTCTACAGCCGAACCACCTCCTTCCTGGACTGGATACACGAACAGATGGAGGTCTGGTTTTGCCCTGTCCCTCCATCTCCGGTTGTCGCTTTGCTCTGCCTGTGCCATACGGGGTTTAGCTCATATTTATCGCAGTTGAGTTGTGTTGTATGGACACGTGCGACCTGAGGGTGCTTTTGGGGATCAGGGCAGGTCCACAGGCACAGTGGGCAGAACAGGGTGCAGGGTTCTTAATGAGGTGTAGGGAGCACCTGGGCAAGGGTAGAGGGGGGAGAGGAGCATGGGAATGACTGGGGAGGGGGCACAGAGCAGGGATCAGGGAGGTGTGAAAGGGCTGAGTAAGGAGATGGGGAGCAAGAGAAAAGACACTTGGGGACTTCATCTGGAGCCGTGCGGCTGCTGCAAAAAGGCCTGGGGAGTGGAAACTGAATGGTGACAAGTAAATTAGGGAGGAAAGGAGATGGTGTTGGCTGGAAGAAGGGGAGACCAGAGGCAAGGATGTGGGGGGATGCTGCAGTCCCTTGCACCTGCCCTGAGGGTGGCCCACTCTCTGGAGACAGAGTCCTCTGCTGCCAGCACCCCTCCAGTGCTGCCAGAGAGATGCTGAGTTCAGTCAGCTGAGCTTCAGGTGGACCCCTGGGAAGGGGTCTGTTGCCTAAGCAGAGGCATCTAGAGCCATTTCAGAGACTCCAGGCTGTCCTGCCTGGTTCATGGGTGACCCTGCAGAAGGACAAGGATCTGCAGTTAGCCCTGGGTTGGATCCACCATCCCTGCAGGAATGTCTCAGATACAGATACCCTGTGACACCTCAGGCAGGTATGATAGAGGATCTACGGGAGATCTGAGGCCTTCAGGACCAATTGCTGGAGGTCAGGCAAAGTGCCCTAAGACATATTAGGAATTTTTTTTTTACAATGAGGGTGGTAGAACACCGGAACAGGTTGCCCAGAGAGGTGGTGGATGCCCCATCCCTGGAAACACTCAAGGCCAGGTTGGGTGGGGCTCTGAGCAACCTGATCTGGTTGGAGATGTCCCTGCTTCTTGCAGGGGGGTTGGACTAGATGGCCTTTGAAGGTCCCTTCCAACCCAAACCATCCTATGATTCTATGATCTCAAGTGGCATTAGATAGTGCATATGCAAGGCAAGTGAACCATCCACTACTGCCCTGGTAGGAACACATAGCTTGCAAGTAGACACCTATGCACAAGCTCTTAATTGTAATTTTCTTAGCATCAAGACAAAGCCACCCTAAGCACCAAAGTGTACATCCCATCCCGCTCTAACCTGGCCTTCACAAACAGAGGCAACAGTGCTGCTATTCCAGCTCCCAGTCTGCTGGAATGAATCAACAAAAAAATAAATTGCAGTGCTGTTGTTCCAGCACCAGCAATACAGTCCCAGCCCTGACAGCTGCCTGTGTCCCCATGATGGCATCTGATGAAACCACTCCTGCTCCCGTCTCGTTTGTGAAATATGTGAGATTTCCTCCTCAAACCAAAGTGCCAATAACAAGCATTCCCAGAGAAATGCCTGAAATAGGGAACATGTGCCCCAGTTCAGCGCCCGCATCGGTATACTGTATCACACATGCTGTTTCCACAGCCTGTATTACACGTGATGATTTATGCTATCACGTGCCTTTCTGCCACTCAGCAAAGCTAAAGAAGACAGGATAATGCATCTAAATCTTTAAGACCTCTGACAATTTTGCTTGTCTTTCTTCCCTCACAAATATTGTCATGATTGTGATTCCCTCATATCTAAGCATAGGTTCCAGAAACAGCTGATATTCTAATAATGCAGAAATCCAGACATTTCAGATGAGGGGTTGATATCTAGTGAAAGTACAGATCTCCATTATAAAGAAGGGATCAGGGGAAAAAAACACAGCTAAATCTTTGTTTGGCTGAATGCCAACATGTTCTAATTTTTCACAGGGACATCCTTCAGATGTAAGCATTAATTCATCAATTTATCCTCTTAGAAAAGGTTTTCAACTGCAGGCATAGAACCATGGATACTTTTTAACGGTCTCTGAAACAAACCAAAAGAAAGCAGAACTAACGTACCTTTGAAAACGGCACCAAGGGGATGGCTTGCACCTGGCAGATCTGTATTGTGGCTTAACGGTCCTGATCTGCTCTTACCTGCTATTGCTTACTGTGAACTGGCGTTCATTTGGTCTCTCCAGAAGTTTCCATGCTTTCTTCAAACTAAATTAACTCTTATAGCTCAGGCTTAGCAAAGGAGTTCGTTAGGAAAAAGATCCATTTCTATCTAAGAGATGCAAAATGGCAAGATAAGAAATTTGGCCATCAGCATGCCCTTAAAAGCTTGCTTTCTGGAAATTAGCTCACCCATTAGGCCCAATCATCTAACGCAAGGCATGATCAAAGAGAAGGCATTTGTGTTTCCTGATCTTCCACTTTCAGGTTTGAAACCTGAATAAAGCAGTTCTGTCACTCAGATTTTCAGGAGGATACAAACATTTTGCTAACGGCTGTCTACTGTGAGAGCAAAGAAAAATTTTTTTTTATTGCTTTCCACTAAGTGGCGAAAATTAGTTGATGTCATTTAGCAAGATGTTTCTCCAACATTGTGAACAGAATTTATGCTGCCTCAATTTTGAAAAGCCCTCCCACTAGGGAGGGAGCAAAAAGTTTATAGCACTAAGGAGAGTACCAGTGACCTACATATATTACTGCCTGAGAAATACTATGCTTCAACTACTAAATCTAAATAGACATGAAAGGTTCCCACCCCAGAAAAAAAAAAAAAAAAGAAAAAGAGAAAACTAACAATGGAACAACTAAGAACAAACAAAATAAAACCCTTCAAGGTCTACTTAGCTCCCTGTATGCATGTGTGCCATGCACGCAGTGTCTATGAATATTACTAACATACTCCTCCAGCCCCCATAATCATATTTCTTTATGAGTTTTGTCTTCTTGTCTTAGCTTGTGCAAAGTTGAGAACCAGCAAACTAAAGTGGTGAGAGGAGCTAATGGCCGTGTGCTCAGGTTCACAGGGCACGCAATGGGAATTGGACCGTACCTCTTTTGTCAAGGTGGTGTGTTTTTCTAAGAACTTCAGCTGGCAGAACTGACTCCAGTAGCCCTGTAGTTCCTTTTGTGACCCTACTACAGTGGGGGAAAAAAAAGTAATTCCCTTTCAGTGTTCAATAGGCAGCAACATGAGCATTTGAATAGATGCATAACTGGTTTTGCTTCCCAGAGAGAAGAACTGCAGACCTGAGGAGAGCGGCAGTGCGCTGGACTTCTGAAAACCCACGTCATGCTCCAGCCCCACAGAAGGACCCACCACACTGTTCTGGACACCTGCTTTGAGCTTTGTACCTTCACAGACTAGTTTTTACCATTTCTTTTTGATACTGGTAACTGTACTTAATGAAAACTGTTGCGCATTCAGCCTCTTTTGGATGGAAGAGACAGTTGGATGCTGGATGACAGGCATGCACGTTTACTGTCAGCTACAAGACTGATAACCCAGGATGCTACTACAATAAAGTTTTGCAGGCACCATCAGTAAAAGACTAGAGCAACTTCAGAACAGGTTGTTAGCTATTATTTTAGTACTTTCCTTCCAAAAAACAGACTACAAAAATACTTTTTTCATGAAAGTATTCGTATATAAGGTCCATGCTCTGTTGCACAAGCAGCAGCAGCAGCTTGCTTTGAAGCCATGAAGCAAGCAGTTGGCAATTTTGGCAAGCATCTGGCAAGTATGTTCAATTCCTGTTAGAAAAAAAATCTCTGTATTGAAATTTTTTGTCCTGTGGCTGTGAACAAAGTCTCTAAAAATTGAATTCTTAGGTGTTTGCTTTTGGTAAATAGCTCTGAAATAAGGACCACACAGGTGGTAATTTCACTGAAAACCTCTGAGATTACTGAACAGTCTTAAAGGGAAGAGGAGCTTCTTTACTACCTTTCATTATGCTAGAGAGCCAAAATCATTGCTCTGTCTATGACGCACCACGCAGTGCAATAGCCATTGAACACTCCCAAGCTCACATCATGTAGTACATCTCACCAAGGCACTCGTGCCCAGTTGCCTTCCCTGTTTTCCCTGCCTTTCTCTGCAGACAGGACAATACAGATCTCACACTCTTTGTACCTATTAGTGACATCACGTGGTGTGGATGAACTGATGCCAGCCAGGCAAAGAACAAAATATCTGAAGTGCTGCTGTGGTTTCCTGTTTTACAAGTCATTTTAGTAGAACAGCCTCATATTGTTAGGTTGGAAAATGCCTGATTGTTTTGAACTTGCCCGTTGTAAAGTGATGAAAGTTGTCAATTTTAGAATTGATTGACAGGGACTGAGTAGGCTGAATAATGGATAATATTGTCAGAGCTTTTCAATATCAGCCAAACTTGATCTTATCATCCGATCAAGTGCTGCTGATCTGCTTGAAATGTGGTTTTAGATGCAGTCTGTACGCTTCTCGATCAGTATCCGCACCACCACTGCTGTGAGAAAGCACCGTCGGAATTGGAACTGTATTATCACTGCAATGCGCTGGGTCAAAATTGAGAGAGAACAGCAAACCGGGATGTGCTGTCAACCTTCGCATTGTTCTGTGGGTACAGACTTTGATCTCAGAGGACACTGCATCAATACCTTTCACCCTGGCTAAAGAAACCGCAGTGCAGTGGAAACAGCACTTCCAGAAATGACATGTTGTTAAAAAAGAAGAGGGAAGCAGTGTTGCAAAGTTGAGACAAAAACCAGAATGAAATGGGAAATTTGAACTTGACAGAACCAGAGTTTTAATGTTCACTGTTATCGTAACATTTTCACAGCCCCAACATGGCTTGTGTTTTAGTATTATTGGCAGCCTGGAGATGAGGGCACGGCTCCCCAGGCTTATGGGGTTGTTATTTTGTATTTCTGAAAACATACCTGAGAATTTCTTTTTAACTCCTTTTGTTTCCATAAAAAGACTCTATGGTAAGTATCTATCATGGTCTGCCTTTTTATTAGAGAGAAATCCAATGTAAAATGTAGAAAGCTAGTGGACTCTTCCCAATAAGAAACCACACTGACCTCCAGATCAGTGACAGTCACTTATGGGTAAACCTACCACAGGCTCACCGAGCTGCGAATCTTTCCTCTCATTTCTTTTATGCCCCTTGCTGTGGTGTCTTAGGTATAGGCAGAATACAGGAGAGTCATTCTGTAAAGCTGGATTTCCCTCTCCCAAACTTATACCACTAACATGCATGTCAGGGCTTAAAAATAAATATAATCACAGTATTAGCGTATTTCTTTGTGTTAGTCCAAATGAAGATACATGGGGTTTTAGGATATTTGCTGTGGGAAGGGTTTTGTACAGCGATGGGCACTGTGTTTTATTCAAAGAGAGGTGGGATTGATGAGCTAGTGTCTTCTGGTCATCAGTATTACAGTTGGAATGAACTGGTAGACAGTAAAGTAACTTATATGACAGGTTACCAAGCTTTTCCTTTTCCTTGGATTTTTCTTCTCTCTATTCAATGAAAATAATTGGCTACACTGCATGTGCGTGTACAGAGGCCTGCCAAACCAGGTGGGGCTGAAGGCAGCTCTAGTTTA
Organism: Ardeotis arabs; assembly: GCA_011801015.1. Taxonomy (NCBI): domain Eukaryota; kingdom Metazoa; phylum Chordata; class Aves; order Otidiformes; family Otididae; genus Ardeotis; species Ardeotis arabs. The sequence continues at coordinate 53,767 of JAAGAY010142245.1, forward strand.
ACTAATCCTGATTAGGAGTTTCATGGTAAACACCTTGGAAGTATTTAAGATCTTTATTCTAGAGGAGTGTATATCTACTACCTTATTAAAGAGGCTGATGAAACAGCTTCTAGCTTGTGAACTCAGATTACTGGTTAAAATGTTTGCTTGAACATAGGATTATGTTACAGCCATAGTATCCCTTAGAAATACAACCTGCTTGTATGCACAGCCTTTGGAGAAAGCTTGCATCAGCATGTCATGGACTCTCACAAAATGAATCCAATGTATAACTTCACAAGAAATGTCCAGCATGTGAAGAAAAATTCCGTTGCCATTCATCACCTATTCCTGTCATCATGACAGTTAAGGCTGGAGGCTGAGACAAAATGGATAATTTTGGATGAACCAGATGTGACTTTTATTCAATATGCAGTTTTCCCAGACACTCTGGAAAGAATCACATGGATAAACTCTCCCTTGGCCAATCCGGAATTCTTTTTTCTTTTCACTTGAGATGTACAAACAAAAAGGCAATTTCTGTAATGATGCAGTGATAAGCATAAAAACAAATGCCTAAGCTTGGTGTCTGAGAAAGGCAGAGTGTTTTCTGAGAAGTGACATGCTGTTACATGCTAACACATCCTGCACCAGGACGTAATTGCTGCACAGAGGTGGGGATGCCCACAGCTCTGCTCGTAGGGGCTGTCTTACTCTCAAGATTCATGTAAGTCTGTAAATGCGAATACAAGAACTGTACATTAAACTTAAAAAAAAATAATATCTGGCTCCTCCAATGTTTTGAGTCTTCATCATCCAAGCAAAGCAGGTTGAAATCTTGTATTCTAAGTGCTGCTCTGTAAATCTTGCTGTTGTGGTGACAAACCGAGCTTGATCCCTGAAAGGTACACACTCTCCAGTATCTCTGCGAGTGTAGAACCATGTTAAGATGTGCAGGTCAAATTTCTTTTCTTCAACAAACAGCCCTGTGAGAAGCAGTATCACACTTGTGAGCAGCAGGAGCTTGAGATTACAGAAAGTACAGTAAGAAGTGAGCTTACTTCAACTGTTTAACTTTAGGGAAGGTACGAGGAAATGTTTCTTATCTGAACTGAAAGAGCACACTCAATCATTGCCTTTAATCTCTCTTTTTATGTATTTTACATGAGCAGAGGCTTCTGAGTTTGTATAGTTGCTTTTGTCACACGTTTTCTTGCTGGTGGAGCTCCTGCCCCAGTGGAGGACAGCAGATTGCGTCCCCAGCATCAACACCGGTTAGATGGGTAGGATTTTGAACAGTTTGCTTCAAGATTTGACAAGGGAGAGGTAAAAATGCAGCCTTGTGGACGGCACAAAATGGTTGGAGTGATTTTTCCTGATTAAAAGAAAAGCGACTCCATAACTGATTTGTTTTCCTGAAGAGCACCTTGGTAGCTGCCAGTTTGAGCAGAGGAATGCACAAGAGGAAAAAAATTAATGATCCTCCATCTCCTATTGCTGAAGCACGCTTACACAATGTAAACGCATGCACGTGACCGGCAGCTGAGCGAGGAGCCTGGCCTCGCCTCGGGCACCCAGGCTGGACCTCTGCTCTGGGGCTGCCAGCGCGCATCGGCGTGTCCCCATAGTCAGGGCTGGGTACTGCCACATGGTGAAAACAAGCTTGGCGAAATGCAGCCTTAGAAGAGAAGGTCAAAGCAGCTGCTTTAATCTTTTAGCAGAGGACTACATAAATGGAAATCAGCTGCAGCAAGTGGGATGCTGGCCTGCGCACCCATTTTTCCAGGGTTGTTCCCCGCCGACCCTGGTGCAGGGCAGGCTGGTGGGGCTGGGGTGCCTGAGTGACCACCTGTGGCTTTTCCAAGAAAGGGTTAGCTTAGTTCTTGCTGAATTAAATTAAAGTGGCTCCCAAAGGCAGTAGTGGGAACAAAGCCTTCTTCTCTGACATGTGGTCTTAAAATAAATATGGTCCCGTCAAAGCTTTCAGATAAGAGAGGGAGGGTGGTGAAGGAGTGAAAAATTAAGAGGGAAGAGTAAAGAACAAGCCTGAGATGAAGCACCACAGCATAAAGTGCTTGAGGGGGAAATAGTTTTAATTCAGAAATAAACTCACCAGTAAATTGTAATTTCTTCCTACAGATTTCCCACTTTTTGAAGTATGTTTTGCATAAAGGGTCAAGTGGAAGAGAGTCTTATATCCTTTATATACAACTAGTGTGACTGCCATGTATCATTTATTTGGGCACCCTTACCCTCAGCAGCATTATCTCTGTCAGAAATAAATTTGAAATGCTGATGATAATATTAAGCCCACAGCAGATGGCAGCATACATCAATATTTTGCCTACATCCTCCGTTTAAAAAAAAATCTGTAATTACCAAAACAGTTCATGCCTCAACCGTCAGAAGTGGGTAATGCGAACACGGCTATGGTCCCCATGGTACTCTTGGCTGTTTGAGGAGAGGTTACTGGGGAGATGCAGCTCCTCCAGCAGATGAGGGGACTCCCAGGCACCCGGCAGTGTGCTCAGAGCATCTACATGCTTGCCTGGGTCTCTGGTGGGTGCTGCCCCTGGCACCCCAAATTACATGGCTGTGCTGTGTGCTAGTACTGCTGGCTCCTCATGCTATGGGATGCCCTGGAAATCACAGCCTCAGGCTTTCTCCTGCTTCGGTATATTTAAAAATCTTTTATATTTTCAAAATATTAAAGAATTACAGTGGAATAGCAGTAAGATATCACTCCAGAGCTGGTTTTGATCCAGAGACATCTGGAGCAGTATATTACCCACATCTCCAAGTACCTGGCTAGGCTATTCCTATCTAAGACTGAAGCTATAATTGAAAAATAACAGTGAAAAAGAACCTTTTCCCTACAAATTATTTTGTGCCAGCCACCAATGGCAGAAAGAAAAAAAGTTTACTTAGAGAGTTAGAAACCTACCTTTTTACTAGCACTTTTACAAGGACTAGTATGGTATCACAACTAACAGGACCCAGGGCAAATATGTAACTGTCATGTACAAATATTTCTGTACACATACCCAGTGCTAGATGCTTACAGCCATGTGCTGATACCCACTAGATAGCTTAATTTTAAGAAACCCTTAAAGCCGGTAGGAAAATGGAAGCTAAGCTTCTCCAGAAACAAATTACTTCATCGTAGTGTGGCTGCAGCAAGAGTGAAGGGAAAGACGGTCACCTATTTAAAGTTTTCTTCACCTCCTCCTCCATCTTTTCCCCATGGGAGGAGTAAAGCATGGCCGTGACAGCAGCAGGCTGCAGTCAGGCTCTGCCTCCCTGTCCCTTTCTGGCCCTGTGTCCCCACGTCCACCTACACCATGATAATCCCTGCTTTTTATAGTGCCTCCTCTGCAATGACCTTAGATCCTCTCCACCTCTCAAGACTTCTGTCTTGCCTCACAAACCCTTTGCTTTCTCTAACCCTCATATCATAGAATCATAGAATGGTTTGGGTAGGAAGGGACCTTTAAAGGCCCTCTAGTCCAACTCCCCTGCAAGAAGCAGGGACATCTCCAACCAGATCAGGTGGCTCAGAGCCTTCTCCAACCTGGCCTTGAATGTTTCCAGGGATGGGGCTTCTACCACCTCTCTGGGCAACCTGTTCCAGCATTCCTCCACCCTCATTGCAAAAAAAATGTATTCTTTATGTCTAGTCTGAATCTGCCTCCTTCTATTTTAAAACCACTACCAGCATCCCTAAATACCCATCTGCCCTCCTCTGATGCTGCTGGCTGCGCCTCACCTCCCTGTCCCATGGCATTTGGCTGGGCAGGCGGCAGGACAAGCACCAGCCAGCTGCTCAGCCCAGCGGTCGATCTGCTGATGCCAAACCGAAGCCTGAAACCTTCCTGCTTTTCCTTCAGTGGGAACAGGTATTCAGATCTCTTTCTTCCTCCCAGCTGCAAATCTGCACAAAACTTGTCAGAAGTTGGTACGACTGTTTCAATAGTTTCTCCTCCAGTTTCTCTCTCAAATTTATTTAAAATGTCCAACAGGCTCAGGAGCCATTAGGGGACATGGAAGCCAGGCAGGAGGAGGGCAGACACGCTGACTGCTTGCAAAAACCAGGCAAAACCCCACAGGTATTCCCCAGTCATGAGATAACTTCAAGCCTTCATTCCCGCCCAAAGGTAGCAGCCTCTCCTCCTCCTCAACTCCTCATCTCCCTAGAGTGAAGCCTCTGGTCATGCTGCCCCTTTGCCCCTGTGACAGCCCCGCTCAGTCCTCAAGCATCCTCATGCTTTTCCTGCCATGCAGCAGAGCCTGGTCCCCCACTCCAGGGAGAGGGGCCACATGCAGCCCCCTACAGTGGCCGTGATGTCTGGGCACCAAGCACTCCTCCTTCCTAGGGCAAGCGCAGCCCTGCTGGCTGCCTCATCTTTCGGCCTCGGGGAATTGAGTCTTCAGGGGTTTGTCTTCTTGGATGAAGAGGAGAAAAGAATACCCTCATAAAGGCAGATAGGGTTGAAAATAAACATAAGCCAGCAAACCAACAAAACAAAACAAAACAAAACAAGCCTTGGAGAAGTTAAAGAGCTTTATGGTTGTGGTTCATTTCCAGTACCCTGCCAGGACCTTGCTGCTCCCCCCATTTCACAGCCGCCCTCAGCCCAGGAGCACCCCCAAAGTGTGTGTTTGGTGGAGATTGGACTCCACAGAGAAAATCAAACCCAGGTCAGCAGCTACAGAGGCAGAGCACATCTCCCTGCCTTGAGTGGCTGCAAAGACCTCGTGGTGGAGCCCCAGAGCAAACTGGGAGCATCCCAGTTTACATGTTGCCAAACGCAAGGTCTTTTGCACTGACAGCACTGTCTGCTGTGTCATGCCAGGTATGCTGCATGTGTGCTGCACTGGGAAGCTGAATCTGAGGGCCACAGAGTCATTTTAAGCAAAGCTGGGGACCATGCAGCCTAAAAGATTCTTTATTTACCAGTAGAGATGCTTCTTTATTTATGCTAGTTTCTTGTCTCTGTTCACCCACCTGTATGCATGGGCACGTGTTCGTATTTATAAAGATTTTTTTTTCTTTTTTTTTTTGTCAGTTGCTGTGCAGATCACCCTCTGGTCATTAACAGAGTGAGACTGGAGACTCAGAAATGCTGCCCCAGACGATTAATTAATTCCCCTTCACGTTGCAGTAGGATAGTAAGCAAACGCTGTCCGCTGACTCCTCCGGGACCTGAAGCCGCTCATCCCTGCCTGAGACGCGGGTGAGCTGGAGAGGAGAGCAGTGACTGCTTTTCCCGGCAGCCCTCTGAGCGCTGCCAGCATCCCTTCAAGTGACAGCAGGGATGTCACTGTGAGACCCGTCCTTACGGAGACCTGCATGCCACAGGGGATTTGTCACTCACTGGAATTGCATAAATTACACACACAGACTGCAGTATGAGGGCTACGGCAGAGCAGGGACAGACCCAGGGCCACCGCAGGAGGCCAGGAGCCAAGGGAGAGCCCCCGGCCCACACCGTGGGCTTCTCCCCGGGAAGGGTTTCTGCAGCCCTGCAAGGGCTGCCTGCCCCCAAATGTTGCCTGCACCCAAGGGCTGCCTGCACCCAGTTTGCACCTGCCCGGCGTAACCACTTCACCTACGCTGTGCAGCAAGCTCTTGGAAAGCAACAGAAACCACAGACATACATGGGACCCTGACTGCTTTAAGACGGCTTGGCTGATGATGCTTTTGCAGCACAAAGGAGAAAAGTGCAGCTCCACCTGATCCATAGTCCCTGTTTTCCCCAGTGCTACAGACAACCTGTGTATGTTATCCAGCAAGGTGGTAAGAACTGTTCCCCCAGGGACCGAAGGGGCTGCATGACTGCTCCCTCACCATTAACTTGGGAGCAGGTATCTACCAGACACTGTTAAAAGAAAGGAGGGGGAATAACAAGCCCCTCTGCAAATATGCTTGCATTTGGCTCTGTGCTTATGTGCCTTGCTAAAGAAGAAACCGCATTTCTTGCCTTTTTTCCAAGTACTTGCAGCCCCTATTCATTTTGTCCCTGGACTGAGCATTATTTGAAGGCTTCCCATTGCCTGCATCATTTAAGAAGTAAATAAAAAATATTGCTGTATACACACATAAAAGCATTGACTTGGTGATTCACTGGGTTGAAGATAACTTATTTAGCAATGGGCAGAACACACACCCAGTAATAAACGAGAGCTGGGCTAGTGCTGGTGAGAATGACGAACCTCCTCACCGCACGGACCTGACAACTGAACCGGGAATCTTTGCCAGCCTTTGCCCAGGATCAGCTGCCTGCATGTTTGTGGGACATCAAATGTGCCAACAACATGTTAATCAAGAGTGACTAAAAAAAAATCAGCCAAAAAGCTCCTCCCCAGGCAAATGTAAATTGGAGTATTTGGACAAACACAACTGATAAAAAACAAAAGCCTCAAAAGTTACTTTTTTTCAGTGGACACACATCCTGTCTAAAGTCTGCAGATGGAGGACAGCCATGCAGAAGACTTTGCTGTGGCTCCTCACCACCTCTCTGGCTGGGGCGCTCAGCAGCCCCTCAGAGAGCAAGCGCAGGGGTTTGGGTATCAGCATCCAGCAGATGAACCGGGAGTAAAATCAAGCCATCTGAAATTAGCCTGTGCTATTTGAGGGTGCTGCTAAATAACATCTTTCATTGGGGGCTTGCTTCATTACCAAGAAATACCAAATGTTAAGGGAATATATTGCTTGTAGCTGTAAAGCTATGTGCAGAGGTAAAACCTAATTTGGTGTGGGATCATGAAAGACATGATGGACAGAGCAAATGAAGACCCTTCCCGTGTTGTTCTCGTCAGAAGGAGGGAGGGGAGAGTTCCAGACACTAGTGATTTGTGTTTCTCTTAGCTGTGCTAGCACAGTCACAGGCAGATCTGCTTTCCCAGCAGCACTGCTTTTTGAGCAGCTCAAATCTAACTGTTTTCTGAATCTGATTGGGAATTACTGCAGATTTTGTTTTTTCTTTCTTGAGTTGGTGAAAAGCAGATTTAATTTTGGATTTAAACCATTCAGCATCTCAAAGGGAGCAGCCCCATTCTATTAGCAGAGACTTAGGGAGTGAAGCTACGTAGCTGCTTTCAGATTGTACATGGGTGGCCCTCGCTCTCTTATGTATGTGACATCAGGAACAATAAAGCGGCATTGGGAACATCCCTAAAGGATTACTTTACAAAAGGTCTATAAAGCTTTGTTCTCCATGTTGAATGAACTCCAAAAATAAGCCAACATTCAGATGTAAAGGAGATTTTAAAAATATTTAGTTAATCTAGTGTTAATAATAAGTTAATAGTAAGATTTATTTAAATAAGTTTTTATGGAATCATTCTGCATAATCTTTGCTGTACCAAGCTCAGAAATGTTCTTTATGCAGGTGCCTTTGTCTCCCCTGGCAGAGGGGTGTAAGAGCCACAGAATCAGTCAGAGGGTCTCTCAAGTGGTTGCATTATGACGTGTATGGTCAGTACTCTACAAAATACGAAAAAAGGATTCTTGCTGGGGGGTTTGTGTCCAGGCAGGGTGCAACAAGCTATCAGGACTGAAACCTCTGGGTGGCACAGGGAGCTCCAGCTCGACCTCTGGTCCCTGGGGCATCCTCAGTGAGGTGGCTGCAGCAGAGCATTTGTGGCGGATGGAGGGGAAAAGGCCTGGCTTTGCCTCGGAGGAGGCTGAAGACAAGCACCCCACCGACCAAGCCCATCATCACTGGTGTGCTGGAGCTGAGATTTTTGCATGAGCCCTCTTTGCTTTTCACACGGACCATCCCTGATGCATCGCCTGCAGTTTCAGTGGCGTTGCTCTCACATTACAGCTAAGTCAAACCCTGTTTCATGTTTATTCCTAACCAGCTTTTAACGTTTCATGTTTGCAACTTGATATCACTGCCAGCAGCCTGCTTTCACAGGGAAACAGAGCAGCACAGTGTCACCTCCTGTCACATCCCTTTGGGATGATGTTCAGAGGCATGTCAGTCTGGACAGCCACGTTACGGCCATACGTACAGACAGGTGCTAGGGACTAGTATGAAGAGAGAGAAACTATCAAACTGTGAAGATTAGCATCTTCTGCTTCTGAGAGCAGGCCAAGACCATAACCTACTTCACCAAGTAGCCCTTTGCTTAAAGGATTGACCTGTGCTGGGCATATTTATAGTGGCAGGCAATACACCCCTGAGTTCACAGCTATTTTTTATTTTTGACTGGGTAGGTCAAATATCAAATGCAACCTTGGAGTGGCTGCATTGATTAGTTTGGAAAAAATATTTATGTATCTCTATGTTTTTATATAAATGTATGTATGTATGTCTGTGTGCACATATGTTTGTGTGGGATATATACACATACACATGTTGTTTACCTTATCCTTTGCCTTAGACAGACTGTAACTAACGTGATGTGCACCCAAAAGAAAGGGAAAACCCTGAGCTTCTAAGCATCACAGAGCCATCACAATGCTTACAACAGATGTGTTGCTCTGACCCAGCCATCCCAGATGTGCCCTGGTACTTCAGACCTGTCTCCAGACGGTCAGAATCCATCAGAAGCACTGCCAGTTTTCCTCAGTTTTTAATGGCAGGCCTTTCTGTCCGTGGCTTTCCCTCGGACCTGCGCTGTGCTGAAGGCTGAGCGCTGGCACATCCGCACTTTAAGATCCGTGCTGGACTTTACAGAATGGATCCCAGGGTCAACTAAACATCACCCCACCGGCAGCTCTGTTGCTCTCTGGTCCATAGCACAACACTGCGGGTTGAAGGACAGCTGTATATGGTATATAGGTATGTGCCTGGCTGCCTGCCAACGTGCGCAGCAGCAAGGGCAGGTGTGGCCCTGACGTGAACAAGAGGCCAAGGAGAGAGGTTGCTCCTTCCCCTCTCCTCTGCTGATCGTGGCACCCTATGACGTGCAGCCTTCAGGTCCTCCCAAAGAGATAGCCTGTGGTGCGGTGCAGCCTCGGTGCCCAACCTACCAGGGCTGCGGTGTGGGAGGGGGCACTTGGGGATACCGGGGAGACAAATATCACTATGCACCCATAGCAGAGATCTCCTCCTCCCAGTGAGCATGACTCGGGAGCAAGAACAAGGGCTAGGAGGAGCTCAGGGTTATCCACGTGTCGGACCAAGCCAAAGGGAAACAATTATATCTTGAGGCCATTAAGTACATGAAACAGTCTAACTGGAAACAATCGATTTCTTTTTCTTGCAGCAAGCTGGAGCACTGTGGGGCAGCTCTGGCATGGGTGTGCTCAGATGGTGGTGGGGGGAAGGAGGGAGGGGAGGGGAGAGGGGAAACAGGAGGATGACTGTGAGGTGCCTGGATTATGGGAACCATTTAAAGAAGCAGAATTGGGTTGCCTGTGCACAGGGACCATGACAGAGAAGAGAGGCTGAGGGCTGGACTCGGCACTCGCACCTAGGTGTTGGGTGGCCTACAGCAAGACCCCCAGGTCCTGTGTGACACTGACCAGCACCCAGGAGTGCCACAGACACCACGGGGTAGTGCAGCTGGCACTAGAGGTACAGACAACCAAATGGAGCCCTGATGCGAAGCTTGTAGAGGTACTGGCATGCCCAAACCCACAAGCAAGCACCATCAGGGTCATTTATAGAATCATAGAATGGTTTGGGTTGGAAGGGACCTTTAAAGGCCATCTAGTCCAACCCCCCTGCAAGAAGCAGGGATATCTCCAACGAGATCAGGTTGATCAGAGCCCCCTCCAACTTGTCCTTGAATATTTCCAAGGATGGGGCATCCACCACCTCTCTGGGCACCGTATGCCAGTGTTTCACCACCCTCATTGTAAAAAATTTATTCCATATATCCAGTCTGGATCTACCTCCTTCTATTTTAAAACCATTACCCCTTGTTTTATCACAAAAGACCCTGCTGCAGAGTTTCCCCAGCACAACCCAGAGAGCAAGGTTTCTGCTTAAGGAGACCCTCCCACCGGGGCCTGTACCTAGGCAGCAGGGGCAGGAGGCTCCTGTCGAAAGAGAGGCAAATGCTTTCCCTTGCAGAGAGGAGCCGAAGCCCCTCTGGGTGGGTGAGGACGGCTGGGGATAGCTGGGCTGGTGGCAGCGGAGCAGAGAGGGGCTCAGGGCAGGCAGGGTCCCCCATTCCCAGCACTCGCAAGCAGCCCTTCTGCAGGGAACCACCACCATCGTCCCTCCTTTTCCTCCTCCTGCACACTTGGTCCCTATGCCAGAAGAGGGAGCGCAAAGCCCTCTCACGAAGCAGGGGCACAGCTCTTTGGATGAGGAGCACTTCCTCGTTTCCAATGTGCTCAGCTTCTAAAGAAAGAATAAAGACGTCTATCTTCGGTAATTTGTCCCTTTGTATTTCCTGTCCCAGTATTGCTGAAGAAGGAAAAGGTGGTCCTGGCTGTGCTCTCTGGCGGGCAGCAAGGTGTTGGTGCAGGCAAAGGCAGGGGCAGCGGAGCTCTGTGCTGGGTGCAGGGTTAAATCTGCCAAACGCAAACACTGTGACCCCATCTCTCCCCATCTCCCACAAGGATCTTGTCTTTTGGAGGAGGTGTGCTCCCATGACTTCAACTCTGAATAATTAACCCTACCCTACAGCCTGTGGAAGAGGATTTCGAGAACAGTTTTGCTAACTTCTAGGCCCAGGAGGCTTGTTATGGAGGCCCAGAGAGGGAAGATGTCTTCTAAGTTTAATTGAATGGGAAGGGGGTGAGGCAAAGGACCTGCTGAAATCTGCTTTCCTCCTGCTTCTTTCTTGCAGAGGGGGCTTGCTGTCTGTGTCCTCTGAGCAAACAGGGCTAGGCAAGATCTCAGGGAAAAGGCTGGACCTCAAAGCTCACGGTAGAGGCCTGACCCAATATGTGCAACGTTGCCTCTTCAGGAACAAGCACAGAAACGGTGTGAACAGAGGGGCCCGAGACACCCCTGCTGCCTCCTGGTTTGCGAAGATGGCTAAAAAGGTGACTGACCCTCTAAGTCTGGGGCTGCTGCCGTATTTCTCTGGACGCTAGTCCAGGATGCATTGGATTAAAAGTCACCAGCCCAAGCAGGAATAAGCCAGCAATGTCAGCATAAGCCTTCTGCTGGGCTGTTTTCCCCGGCTGGCGAGGTGCAGTCACATCAAGCCCTACAAAACCATCACTGGTCCACACTGAGCTTCAGGTGACACGTAGCTGGAGGGGTAATCTGTAGTCCAACCGGGAACTGAAGCTTATGTTAAAGCAAGTATTCACTATGGCATGTATACTTCTGTTTTTTAAATGTCTAAAAAGGTAAAAAGATACTAAGAGAAAACTATTTTGTTCTCCTAAACCTCCTCCTCCTTCCAGTTCTGTCACAGGAGAGTAATGAGCTCAAGACAGGAATGGCCTGAATGTTAGCGTAGCAAAATATAGGATTTAAAGCACATGTGCTTTATAGAGGTCTCTATGCCCAGAACCACTTTGATTTAACCAACTAAGAAAAGGAAGAGAAAAAACAAAGGAAAGAGAGAGAAGTAAACAACATTTAAGATTTTCTTTTCTCTCCATCAGTCCTACAGATAGAAGACTCACATTTCTATATTACAGGGGAACATAAAGATGACGGATGGAGCATATGAAACCATTTGTCCTCATCCACCCATTTTTCTATGACCACAGCATGAGAATTGGTATCTTCAAGAACACATGTAAACTTGTTTTCTTTCTTTCTGTTAAAAGGTGAAGTGAATGAAGTCAAGCCAGCAGCAGGAAGCCCTGTTGGTTCTAGGATGACCCATGTAACGTGAATGGGAACCAAATGTTCATGCCAAGCTGAAGCCCTGACCCTGGGGCCATCTAAAGCCAGTGAAGCCTACCTTCTTCCCAGCTCCTTCTGTGGCCAGACAGGCTCTTTCAGAAAGGGAGCAAGCCTCATTGCCGAGGCTACCTGCTGCAAGACCTCCTAGATGTCCTGATGGCATCTCCCACTTGAAGTCTGTTTGGAAGCTCTTCTTTTCAGAAGCATTTTAGCTGAGGGTATCTCATCAGGGTTACTGCTTCGCACCATCTCCAGGTCTACGTTTCCCAAGGGCCAACAATAGGGGTCATTTGTTTTGAACATAGAAAGCCTCTGGGACTAATGTAGTACCAAAAAAAAATTGACCAAATTAACCCTTAAAGTAGTAATAATTTTGTTACACCACACAGTTGCAATGGTCAAGTTTAGTTACAGCGTGGGAACAAAACCTCTGACTGAAAATTTCTGACCAGCACGTTGGCTCCCATAACTGGGTAGGGAATGATCTAATCAAAGTTTGTATAAAGCTACACTTAGGAATGGCAAACAAAGCATTTACTAAATAATAGTTATTCTGAATAGATCCCAACACAAACATCAGGGGCTGTATAGGTGGCAACAAATAATTTGAATTAAATTATTGGCAGAACTTTTTCTTACTACTAATGTAATTTCACTAAGTAAAAGTATTTTAAAGGAGCAAAGGGACTGAACCAGTCCAGCCTAGAGGAGAGAATGAGAGGAAAAACCCCAACCCCAAAACCTTCAGGTGAGGGCACCTGGCCCAACTTCTGGGGCTTAGTTCTGACTCACATAGTTCCCCTCTCAGTTTCTCCCTTTGCAGGTGGCCCTCCTTAACACAAACAATTAAGTGCACGTTAGGTGAAAGCAGCTGATCCTATTGCCTAATGAGAAGGACATTTGGCAGGAAGGTGAGGGCACCTGGCTTGTTGTTCAGAAAGCAGGCACTTTCTTATAGGGGCCTCATGTTCTCGACGTTTCTAAAGCTCTCCTTTGTTATTGAGGAGATGAAAAAAGAGGTTTTGAACCTCTCCAAATAAAGTCCAGCCAGCCTGAGACTAAAACCCCAAAATAGCATTTGTAGAACAAAGTAACAGTAGGCTCCAGCAACCAGACACTCATTGTCAAGTTTATACGCAATTAAACCTTGCTGGCCCTCGTGTCAGCCATTGCAATGCCCTCAGCTGCAAAGTGCTGTGCACGTGTGCTCTGCACCGGTAACTGGCTTGGGATGAGACACAGCAGGTCTCTAGGTGTGTGGGAGAGGGTCGTTTGCCACCAAGGAAGTGTTTTCAGTGGGGCAGGGCTGGTGGGAGGGCTGGCTTGCTTTCCATTGCCTGCCTGGTGTGAACATGCCTGTAACAGCTGGGCAAGAACCTGTTCCTGCTTTTAGAAAACTGGTTTCACCCTGGGAAGAAAAGCAGTCTTTGATCTCTGGCTGGTGAAATGAGAAACACCATGGACTCAGCCTGAAGTTCATGGGGTTTGCATGAAGTTGATCAATGGCAAAGCCTGCCCTCAGCACACATGTTGCTTCACAGATGTTGTTGCTGAAAAAGGCCAGCCAGAAGCTTCCATGGCTGTGACTACAGGTCACTGAATCTCACCAGCACTTCTTGTCTAGCCTGGATGCAGTTAATGTGCCTTCGCCTATGAGCAAAGTGCAACTGAGTGCTGTAATTCAGGTACCACAGGTCCTGGGGACCAACAGGAGAAAGTTAGGGATGGCTGGGGATCTGTGCACAGCTGATCCCAGCAGCATTGTTCTCACCACCTACAACAATGTCCTCCTTCAGCCCAGGGTGCAGGTCACCCCCAGCATCCATATCTTGTGGTGTAGCCCCAGCGAAGCAGCAGCCCCTGAACTCCCCAAAAGCCTTCTACAGAGCTAGAGCAGACTCAGGCCGTGGCACGGGCTGTCAGGAAACAGCTACCTGTTGGATGGTTGCTGGGGTGGCCAAATGCCACTGGAGGTAACAGAGTGTCCAGGATGGTCTGGTGCTGTGTCTCAGTATTTATTGTGAACCTTTGAGAGGGATCTGTGATTTTACCAGATGGTGATGCCTGGCGGGATTGTTTACTGCCCTTTTGGTTAACCAAAACTACAGATGCAGCCCCTTCCTTGAGAAAAGGTAAAAGCTCAGAGGGCATCTTTGATTCTCCCACTGAAACCTCTCCCAGAGTGGCACTTGTTAGCACTGACACCAGCATACCCCCAGCCCTCTCCCTTCCTCTTCCTCCCTGTGCACCAGTATCCGGCTCTCTGAAACGGCGCCCAGCGTACTGCCTCTTTCCTTTTTCTCTCTCTATTCTTGTTTGTAGTCCCTTCATCATTAGTTCCCACAGGACTATCAATAGCATATTTGTCTGACAGAGACAGTTTCACTGCTATGAGTTCTCCACAGCCCATTGAAGAGAGACTTTTTAATTAGGTTTTAGAATTTTTCCATTAGCAGAGAGACATTGAGAATTCAGGTCTCACTTCTGAAAAGCAAAATATGATAGAGAGACAAGCTGCTTGATTTACTGAAGTATTAACATTTTCCTCCCTGTATTTATGTGCATGAATCAATTGTTGTTTTGCTACTGTGGACAGAAATGTGTTTGACAATTTACTTTATTGTGCTACAAATGAGAGATTTAATCCAGTGATCAAGGAGTGAGGCCTCTTAGGGGCTACTGTCTTGTCCGTATGAAAATACAAAAAATGTGAACAATATCTTTCATCACCAAAATTTGGTTGCTTTCCTATTTGCACCAGAAGGCCGCACGTTCTCGCTATTAAAGGATTTTTCTAGCTTTAGCTCTTACTGTGCCTCACAGATCTGAGATAGGGCCTTATATGAAAGGGGAAAAGATTGAGCTGATGCCACCTTTTCAACAAGTGTGAAAGAGAAAAACTGTGCTGCCTTCAGCCCTAGACCCCAGCCTCCATGTCACAAGAAGAGGGCAAGCATTCACTTCTTGTATACTCCCAGCTGCTGGGTATTCCTGACTCAGGGAGTTCATGAACCAACTGTGGTATTTTTGCTTTTTTAAAAGCCCAGATGGATTTTCCCTTTCAGGAACTGCTGCAAATGGCTTTTTGTTGAGCTGACAGAGAGCCGTCTTGCTCTCTGTCCTACTCCAAAATACCTTCAGATCAGGAAGAACTCTCACAGCAGTGTTAAGCCAATGCAATCCTCGCAAGTGTCCATTTCAACCTACTCATCCTGACAAAATTTTATGTTGAAAAAAACCCCAGACAACTCTAACGAGCAATGTTTTAATCCTGACGGGTATGTTTGATCTAGTTCTTGCACCTCAGCTCTAGTCCAGTGTATTGCATCTGCTTTTGTCAGCTTCTGCAATGCTCTCGCCTGAAGTAGCATACTATAAACATACCGTTAAGAAAAATGTTCTTATTAAGATTTTTTAGTTTTGAGAAGAAGACAATTTTTTTTCCTTTTCTGATGCTTGTCAAAACTTCACAGTTCATTTCATAAGCTCACATCCTTAAAAGGAAGGTTTCAAAGGAATTTTATATCTAGCTTTCTTTTTCTTTTGAAGTTAAAAAAAATCAAATCTACTTTTTTCTTTCATTATTTTGTTAGCTCCCTTGAAGAATGTAACTATATAGAGAGATAGTTGTCCCTTGAAGTAGCTCTCCCATTAATCCTCACATACTCTTGCTGACATTAGAGCTTAATATGTCTCCCTCTATTTTTAACCACATTTAATTGTTACAGAAGAAACACTTCCTGGCCAGTGTTTCCTCCACTCACTGTCATCAGTGAAAAGGGCAATAACTGAAACTTGCTAAAAGCAGCAATTGTCTGGATGCCACCACAGTAGGTAATTTTTGCTAGCAGCCCAGCTGAGCCAGCCCAGGTCACTTTCTGCTCTCTAATTTTTTTACAGATCCTGCCATACCATACCTCCCTCTGAGCCTCCTCCAGTCCTCACTGTTATTTGGAGACAGCAGTTTAGGCAGTATCTTTTTGCTACCCGCTTTTGAAACAGCTGGGACAAAACTTCTCTGAAATGACCTTTTCCTCCCACATAATGTCTTAGGCTCCCTTGTTCTTTCCTAGGTTTCCTGCTTCTCCTATTTCAAGAATTTCTCATTTGTATTTATCTCTTTGTGCCAGAAATAACCTTACAGCCCTTTGCCTGCATTGCCTGGTTTTCGAAGTTTTGATCACCCACAGTTCCCATAGTAGAAATTGAGAATGACAGATTTTTTTTTTTCTCATGTGTCCTCAATCATATCCAGTTATTGACAAGTGATGTGAAAACCAGAGTTCACTATCCACTCTAAGAAGCTACAAGAAAACTAAAAGGGGAACATTTACCTTTAATTTGCAGGATTAATGACTACTAACCCCCGCATGCTCCTATTTATGTTGCCAAGTGCTCTCACATTAATGAGTGAATTATGCTAAAATGATACAATATAGGCAATATTGATCGCTACTTCACGCAGTTGCCCTCATCCATCACTGTTCAGAGCTGCCGACTGGTCTTGGTGCCTCCCTGTCCCCTGTCCCGGGTGCCAGTGAGAGGGGTTGGCATGCTCATACCCCTCGCTGGTTGTACCATGGGAGATGCAATTTCACTGCACCTGTGAGCATCCCTCCCTCCCTTCTGCCAGTCACTGTGGGAGAGAACCGACCCAAAAGCCCTCTCTACATTTCACAAGCAACACTAGATTTGGGTCTTTCTTCTGGTAATTGCAACTGATACATGAGGGATGGGTTTGCTTTGGGTTTTGGGGAGTTTCAGAAGCGTCTGTGAAATTCCACAAGGCATTTTCCATTCTCCAAACTGGGGCATTTTTACCAGATTCAAAATTAAAAACAAACTAGATTTTCTTTATTTTTATCTCAAAACTTTCACCAGATGATTAAACTAATCAATTTGGGAGTGTTTGAAAAGATGCTCCTAAAAAATTATGAAAATCAAAAGATGCAATGGTAAAATCGTAGCATCGGCCAGACTAAGCCAGGCTGAATCCATCCCCAGCCCAATTTCTCATGTCACGTGTGGCCAGTTGCAGGTGCTTACAGGAAAACTTTGAGGAGTACAGAGAATACAGTCATACACCATACTCTTCTTATTTACCTCCCCTGCATCATCGTTTCATTGAATGTCTTTTTGTTGTTTTATTCTAAGAAATTATGAGTAACTTTAGCTGAAGTCCAGCCAGATAGTGTCCTGTCCTCAAGAGCAGCAAGAGTAGTCATATGGGCAGTGACACTTTCCCAGAATACTCTTCCAACTTCCAGTAATTTTCAGCTTAGACATTTCCTGAGTTAGACATGTAGTCTGGGGATTTAATTGCCGCAAACAATTTTTCCTCAAGGAGTTAATCCAATTGATTTTCAGACTTGTGTGAAGTTTTAGCGTCCACAATGTCCTGCAGAAGGGAGTTCCACATCTGAACTGCATCATACTCACGTGCTTGGTGAAGAACCGTCCTCCTTCACATGCTTCTAACCTGCCACTTAGACTTTTCTATTAGATGAGACAAGACCTCTGCCTCCTGTGACCTGTATGGAGCTCACATCCTTGAGAGACCTAGTGTACATGGTCATACCTGGTGTGGATGCTATCCCACACCGCCTTCCTCATCACGAGACCTTTTACAGGCTGGAGAATGAGAAAAAGTGGACATACTGTGGGTTTATAAGACGGCATAACAGTGTGGATCTGTGTGATTCTCTATCCCTTGCCTAATAATTGTTAACCTGCCATTTGCTTTTCTCACGGTTGCTAAGCACTGAGCTGGTGTTTTCACAAAACTGTTATCCTCCATATGCTCCTGTCATACTTACATCACACTCACTCATACCTGAGTGATCATAATCAGCCCAGGGCCCATCATTTTATTTGAAAAGGTAGGATTGCTCCTTTTCCAGGCGTGCATCACTTCATACATGCGGACACTGAACATCACCTGTCATCTTATTCTGCAGTCATTCAATTTTGCACAATCCATCTGAGCAAGTGGCTCATATCTTTACTAACACAGAAATATTGTGTCGCCAACAAATTTTACCCTCTCCTCTTCCAGATGGTTTATGAGTTTGTTAAGCTGCAAAGGCCCCAGCATAACGGTCTGCAGGAGCCTCCTTGTGACTTCTCCCCGCAGTGAAAACCATCCATTGGCTCACTCCTTCTGCTTGTTACCCCGTTATTTATCCAGGAGAAAACTTCCCCATCTGTCCTGTGACAACTTAGTTTTTAAGATCCTTACACTCTTCAAAATGTTTTCCATAGCTCTTTGCTCCCATGAGCCAGAGGGCTTTTCTCAGTATCTCTTCCAATTACACTTCCTTTTTAACTTGGGGCAACCAGAGCATCACAAAGGCATGGGAGCAGCAGGGATTGCGGCGGTATCAAAATTATGTTTGTCGCTTTGTACTCAGTCCCTTTCCTATTAACTACTAGAACTCAATTTGCCTTTTTGACACTTTGAATATTCAGTTGGCGTATCCACAGTGATGCAAAGCTATCTGAGAGACAATAGGTAATTTGCAGCCCATCTTTGTGTTTATATAATTAGGTTACTCTTCCTCCATGCACTTTACTTTGCACTTACCCACTCTGCCTTTCATTTGCCGTCTTGTAAGATATTTCTGCAACTGTTCAATTACCTGCACTTTTGAAAAATACGAAAAATAATTCTGAATCATCAGCATATTCATCGCCTCATTATTCACCAAGCTTTCCTGATAATTTATGAGTACATTGAACAACAAAAATCCTCTCCTCTCCCTTGTGATTGCTGACCTTTGTTTCCTATCTTAAAAGAAGTCATTTGTTTAACTCTTCATGATTTTACTTTCCTGCTGTCAGTTTTGGGGGGTTTTTTTTATGTTTTCTTTATTTGGCTTTGAAAAAAAAAGTCCTTTTTCTTCCAGTAGCTTCCTTTACTCTGCCATTTAATTACTCTGGGTCTAGATGCATGCCTCAGGACATCCTTTTCATATTTTTTTGTTTGATGGTAAATATTTACCCCAAGTCTTTCATATTGTGTCTTTAAATAGCACCCTGCTGTTTGCGAACATTTCACCCATTTTACTCTTCCTTTACATTCCATTTAATAAGACTCCTTGGTTTATGTGTTTCCCTTTTTAGAAGGTAATAGATCAAGATTTGGGCTTTTTTTACTGCTTGGGGCGTGGTAAACTGGAATGCATCACAAACACTATTATAAAGACACCTTTCAATGGCCAGGTCTTTAACCAGATCTTCCACATTTCTCAGGCCCAATTGAAGAGTTTCTTCCCCTCTCTGGGTCACTGCAAAACTGATGGAGTCTAGAAAAGAAAAGAAATGCATCTTTCCCTGCCTTTTTAGTTACAACCAGTGTGTCCTTTTCTCCACAGGCTGGTCCCCACCTCATCTCAGGAGTGATAAGTATTTTCTGGTGTTGCTTTGGTGCTCACATGAAAAAGGCGAATGCTGGTGATCCAGATATCATGGGCTGCTTGGAGAATCCAGAAGCATTAGGAAAAATAATAGGCTCGGATCTGTGTTTCTAAATTGGCACTGAGCTTTGCAGTTGCAATCGAAACTTTTTGCAATATATTGGCTGTTGAAATTCAGGCTTTTAGGTCTGACTCAGCTCTGAGTTACGTATTTAATTAACTTCATGTAATTATTTTTTTTCATTTTACCTTGTGCAAGGAGCTTGGACACCAAAATGTGACAAAAGCCCTCCTCCAGGACTGTCTATGGTTTGTAGAAATGACATGTTCTTTTACAAAATTCCCCTGGAGGAGTCTGTACACACCAGATTAAAGTTGTTTTTGACACCTTGCTGTAGTATATCTTGGAGGGGTATGTTTATCAAAATGGTGGATCTCAATGGTTACTTTGAGCTGTCCACTCCCAGAATTAAAACGTAGGGTTTTCTCTGTTTATTTTTTCGAACACACAGTCTTACTTGGTAGATAGGCAGATGACTTCCTGAACTGAGGGCTTTTGTGCATTAACTTGTCTCATTTAAATATATGGGAGGCTAACAGCCCTCTCCTTCATTCACACCAGAAACGCCAGGGTTTTCCCACTGCTCCCAGTGCATGGAACAACACACCTTACACAACAGGTCGTCAGAGACTGTACAGTACCTCTTGTCCCTGCTACTTTCTTCTTCTTTCTTTTTTTTTTTTTTTTCCCCTTTACAACTCAAGGCTTCTTTCTCTTTCTGTAGTCCCTTCTAGAGACCTGTTCAGATTTTGGTCCTGCTGAGGGTCAATTTAGCAGCTTGGGGAGACAAGAAGTGCGGTGGGACACTGCCCGCTGCAGTAAACTACATCCAAACTTAGGTGTATGGGAGGGTCACAGAGTTCCTCTCTATATCAGATTTCACCTGACTCATTGCATCCCGTATTATCCTGAGTGGCGCGTACCTGGCCCTGCTCTGGTGGTTGACATTTTTATGCAACAGGTTTCTCTGTAGCACGGCTTGTGAAACTAAACCAGGCAGCAATCATGCAACTGGAGAACTGCAAAACCTTTGATTCCACAGGTGTACATATATAAATGAGTGTTGAAATTTTTCCAAAATCTCACCTCTCCCATATTTCAGCCTATGTTTAACAACATGCAGAGTTTCAAGCTTTAGAGTCTCACACATTATAGCTAGATCTGGCTGTGTTTTTCCACAAGTGGTATTTTTAAGCTTCCCTGTGAAGCATGGCTTGGCTAATTTTTTCTGAGATAAGGGCCACCCTGAAAGAAAAAGGGAAAGCCAGCCCCAATCCGTGCCCAGCAAGGGTGACCCAAGTGAGCAGCACAGGTTGTACCACTCTGCACAGACACCTCCACGCTGCAGCACAGCTCCTGCCTGTTTTGTGGGAAAAAAGGAAAAAACATTTTTTAGCATGTTTTACAACATGTTCTAAAAAGAATGTGGTTAGACACCTCCCGCACACACTCACAATATTACCTTTAAGCTTCAAAAACATGGGAGTTGAGCTAGAGAGTAACCTCTACTAGGGAAGCTCAGTACAAATCTGAGACCATGATGCTTGTTATTAGCACAGAGCTGCAGATCTTACTTTGCTTCTGTTCAAATGCACACTCCTGCACAATCCCAACAACCTTCCTGGCCTCTCAAAATTCCCATTCCCAGATCTGTTTGCCACAGAAATAAATGAGTAGAGGCTCAGAACAGGAAGGAACATTAGGAACTGACTGCAACATCGCTTGCAGATTCTATTACAAGTTTTTCAACATCCAGGTAACTCTAATTTACACTAGTGGTTGGGGAGGACTGGAATGATTTCTGCCATTAGTCCAGGATCCCTGCTGCATGCAGAAACCTGCAGCTCCTAATCCAGCCCCTTACTTCATTTATCTTTATTTAATTTTCTCTAGGTGTTAACATGAGCAGCAAGGAAGCTCATTTCTGTGCCTTCCAAGGATGAGTGCCAGGTGGGAATGTGCCTATTGAAAACATAAAGGTCTGCAGGTAGCTGGGGACCTAATTCCAGCCACTGCCTCTCATCCAGAGATGCATGCTGAGATGAACATGCCCACCTCGGAGGCCCAGATCCCGCCCACAGATGCAGCAGCTGTGCAGGTGCCCTGTGTATACACACACAGAGATGGTTTGTGTTGATGCCATGCTGTGCGTGGTTTGCCCATCTGCAGTCTCACCCACTCCCCTGGGCACCGCTCCCTGTGTGCAGTTCCCAGGAGGGACAGGGACCCCCCGGAGCCCCAGCCCCTCAGTGTCCCTGCCCTCACTGTCCCGTGTCCCTGCTGCTCTCTTTGCACCAGAACAGAGCCAGGTGCTGGCAGTCACTCTGGGGTGCCATGGACCTTCACAGAAGGTTGCCTGGACCCCACAAGGCTGTTATGGGCGGAGTTGTGTCAGCCCCTAGCCCTGGTCTCTGCCTCAGTGGGGTCATCACAGGGACCCCACATTGAGATATGCCCCTCTGCTTTCAGCAGTCAAGCTCTGAAACCTCTGTACGCAAACCACCCATATAACTCATCATGGTAGAGCAGCCCCACAACATGGTCCTATGGGCCCTGCGGGAAGTACAGCCTGAAAAATACACCCTTTAAGCATTGTGGCCCTACAGGCCATACCAGGAGGGAAAGCAGGCACCTGCGCTGCCTGTTCCCCACACCACCCGCCGTGTACCTGAAAATGGGATGGAGGAAGGGAGATGCAGTGGGCACTAGTGAATGTTAGAGCAAGGCAAGCAGTAAGCTTAAAGGTAAGGAAGGAGACTATTGCTCGTTGCTATGCTTTCTAGAAACATTCTTGGTGGTACAGTGAATGGGTGGCATGTAGCGAGGTTCACCTAAGCGATGGTGTGGTGCTGTCAGACTATCCCTGCTCCTGAGTCTCTCCTCCTGCTGAGCGTGCCTTGCGCAGCTGGAAGGAGCAAAATTGCTGAAGACTCTCCCCTGCTTTGTCTCTAATTTTTGTTCTCTTTTATGATGATTTATTTTAGGGAGCACTCAAAACTTGGGATTTATTTTGTGTGCTCACATGCAGCGGTGTTGGCCCAATGACAGACTTCTCAGGTCAGCGCTTATAGAATCATAGAATAGTTTGGGTTGAATGGAACCTTTAAAGGTCACAATCTACCTCCATCTATTTTAAAACCATTACCCCTTGTCCTATCACAACAGGCCCTGGTAGAAAGTCTGTCCTTATCTTTCCTATAAGCTCCCTTTAGGTACCGGAAGGCCACAATAAGGTCTCCCCAGAGCCTTCTCTTCTCCAGGCTGAACAGCCCCAGCTCTCTCAGCCTGTCCTCATAGGAGAGGTGCTCCAGCCCTCTGATCATCTTCATGGCCCTCCTCTGGACCTGCTCCAACAGGTCCACATCCTCCTTATATTACTTACACTAACAGTTGCGACAACAGGAAATTCCCTTTAGGACGAAAAACTGATTTATGCTGCTGGTTGCTGGTTCTTTGTTTTTAAGTTAACAAAAAAAGAAAAAAAAAACCTACATCCTTTACATCCTTTAAAAGTTCTGCAGTTTCAGAACAAAAAGTTGCAGCCTGTTACTCCTGTTACTGACCTGCAGCAAGAAGGTCTGTACCAGCCATGGTGATTTCTCATTTCCTTGCTGCGAAGAAAGTGAGAGCACCACAGTTCAGCTAAAAGCCCTGTGGGACTGGAGGAGGGTGATGAGGAGTGACACACAGGCCAGAGAGGAGGAAGGAGCCCTCCAAGCCCCTTCTGTCCACGGGCACTCCTCGGGCCTGAACGTCCTACACTGGGTTACCAAAAAGTTTAGGCAGGTGCTGGCCTCAGGGAAGGAAACACATTCACAGGGAAACCCCAGATAGTTTTCAAGGCTTTGCTATATAAACATGTTAAAGATCTTAAAGTAACTTGCTGGCAGAAAGCAAGAAGCTTATTTCTTTCGGTGTGTTTGTTTTAAGATGCCAATCAAACTCTCTTTCCGCAGCAGAAACTCAGTGGCAGATTTGTCTTTGTGCATGCAGTTGGGATCGGGCCTAAGAGGTGACAGCTGGCAGATAAGGACATAATTAATGTCCAGTAAGAAGCAGGAGGGATGAATGTTATCAGCAGTTTCGCCTGACTCATGTGATGGGCCGATAATCTATTGAGAACTCCATGGAGGTCTGAAAGCTCTTGGGATGACTGCTTTCCTCTCATGCAACGTTTCAGCCCATTTCACCCCCTGCACTGTGAGCAGAAAGCGGATGGAAAAATTACTGACGACTTCACTGACCACGCATCACAATGGGCCTTTGGGAGCACTGTCAGTGTCGCACATGAGGAGAAAACTGGGTTTTTAAGTTTGAAGTCTCACGTTTTCTCCAGTGATGGAGGTAAAAGGTGTGGTATGAACTACTGAGTGCTGGAACACGGTCCTCTTCTGTCTGCAGCTTGGTATCTTGTGAAATGAAGGATACACAAAATGTCCAGTTTATGAATCACGACCTTCAATGAGAAGTGCCAGCAATATATTAAATAGAGATGGACATAAATGAAGTCCATAAAGTATTAAATAAGTTAAACAGCAGAAAAATTAGCTCTATCATTTTTTCCCTTGTAGACCAAAATCTCTCCCACAGGGTTCAAAATACTTTTCAACAAATAAATTACCTTCGAAACACAACTGTAGAAGTTAGAAGTTCTCACTTTGAACTTCATCAAGGAAAGAGGCACAAACCAAACTCGTATACATTAATCAAATTCATGAAGACACAATTCTGTCAAAGATAAAAAAAAAAATGCATTGAATCCCTTTTTTTTTGGTGATGAACAGGAACCCTGGTGGTTTTCCCATGGGAAAAGGCATGCTGCAGAGCACCACAGAGGCTGCGACCGGCCCTGCCTGCTCTGCAGGTGCCTCCTTTGGGGAAGGAGTGGACCTGGTCCTACCATCCTGCTTGTCTCCCCCTCCCTGGCATTGCTCTGTTTGTGTTCAAGCATTGGGAAGTAGCTAGAAGTTAAGAAATGTTACAGTAAATGGTAGAAAAAAGGTCCACATGGGAGATTAATGTCTGATTAGGTAGCCACAAGGCTCATTGTCCTGACACAGCCCAAAGGCTGCGTTAGAGACCACTTTTGAAAACAGGAGAAAAGCAATTGGGAAATTAGGTCAAACGTTGTACTTCAGAAGTCTGGTTTGGGCAAATCTTGTGCCTATAGTGTTGGATGGGTTGCAAAGCAATACGCTACTCTGGGGATCAGGCAGAGGACAGGGGCAGCCCACACCGCAACCATCCTGGGGCAGGACCCGCAGTCTGGGAGAGGGTCTGCTCCAGGAGCCTGACCTTCCTCTTTGCGCAGGACAGCAACTCCAAAATATCAGCCGTGGCACTCAGGTCTGACCCCTGGACAAGCACAGTGCCTACGGGTCAGGCTGAAACCATATATAAACTCTCCTTTCCTCTCTTTGAGTATCTTTATGCTGCTGTCCTTCTTGGGTTTTTTTGTGGTTTTTCTCCCCCTGCCCCAATCTTACCTTCTTTCCTATTCCAAACTGATGCAAATTGCCTCAGGTGGAGAGAAACAGGGGCCTCAGCTGGGCTCGGTATTTCACAGTCACACCTTCCACTATCTGTGTTTACGTATTTCTGCAGGTCTGTCGCAGCAGTTCTCGGTTCTCCAGCACAGGTTCGCCGTGTGGTCTCCTCAAGCTTGGAGGTGTCACACCTCCAGCCCTCCTGCCTCACCCATTTTAGAGTAAGCATAACCAAAAACTTAAGACCCGGGAAAAATCCAGGCAGAAATGATACACTTGGACAGGAAATACATGTATATCTTTTTTTCGTAGTGGCAAACATTTAAAGCTACCCAGAGGTCCAAAATACTCTAATGGCAATGAAATCAGCTGGAGCTGCCAGAGGCGTGCAGTAATGTCCCATTAATAGATTATGGGATAACGTAATAGATATGTATCTGAAGGTACGTAATACGATCAGTAGCTCATGGGAGCCTAGAAATTTATCTCAGGGATATCAAAATATGCATGGCAACATTTCCTAATTAAACAAAAGAAAACGCAACCTCTGGGTGAAGCATGGGGTGAAACAATGTTATCAAGACCTCGCCCGGCAAACACGAGGAGCGTATAAAACGAGCCGCTCCAACGGAGAGCGGCACCTCTCCTCCACCCGCCTTCCAAGAGCGATGGATCTCAAAGTGATCTGCGTGCTCTCCGCCATCCTCCTCGTAGCCCTCAGCACCTTGGCAGAGGGAGTGCCAAGTAAGTACAATCATTTGCTGTTGTGTTCACAGGTATGTACGTGGGCCTGATCCTACTTGATCCTACTGATCGTC
Source organism: Ardeotis arabs (assembly GCA_011801015.1). Classification (NCBI taxonomy): domain Eukaryota; kingdom Metazoa; phylum Chordata; class Aves; order Otidiformes; family Otididae; genus Ardeotis; species Ardeotis arabs. The sequence continues at coordinate 79,300 of JAAGAY010142245.1, forward strand.
ACTGCAGCAAGCGCATGTCTCCAGTTTCCATATCAGACAGCAAATGTCTTGCTCTAGTACCATTACCAAAGTCAGAGTCTACTTTTAAATTTTTTTTCAGAGAAATCTGTGGCAATATAAAAAATATAAAAAAGAGCAGGTGAGCTCTTGTGTTGGTGGAATAACCAGGAACCTGCTACAAAGGCAGAGGGACAGACATGGCCAGGAGCTCGCTAGAACAGGACCAGGAGCGTAACAGGAGCTAGCTTTGTCTAGCTAGTCTTCTGACATTTATTTCATGCTACTTTGCGATGTGAATACAATTTCAAAGAAGTCTACCTGCCTCGTCAATAAAAGACAAGTCATTTAGACAACTTAAGAATTGGAAAGCAAGTAACTCAATGGCAGACACCTAGGGACATCTCCAGAATTTCTTGGTTGCAGATGACTGTGCAGCAGACTTAAAATGTTAAAAGTATAGCTGTAACTATTTGCACATAATCCTGTGTTTTTGTGGTCACCTCATGTTTGCATTGTCACACCTTTTCAAATATCCACTGGACCCTTAACTCTTTCTTTTTTTCATGTGAGATGTGCAAAGTAACAAACATATACTAGTGTAACATTTGAAGTACAACCCTTAGTGAAATCGGTGGGAGTTTCACCCCAGCTGCAAAGGGATCTAGCATTTCCCTCGACATCTTTTTACCAAAGCAGCTTTTAAACTGCACAAGTTTTGATCTAAGCAAGCCACAGAAAATGTACACTTGCAAAGACAAACAGAGTCTAGGGAAAAATCGTTGTTCCCAGTGGACGCCTGATAAACGCACCTCCGCTAACAAGTGTGCAAACTGACACCTTTCTGCTTGCTCCTTCTGTCCTGAACAGCGAGATGCCAGTGTAAAGTGGCCCCCAGGGAGCGGATGAACTGTGGCTACCCAGGAATCTCAGCAGGGGAGTGCAGGAGAATTGGATGCTGCTTCAACGCTTCAGTCCCTGGCATTCCCTGGTGCTTTGCTCCTAAAGCAAAGAGAGGTAATGTATCTGCCAGAAACATTGATTTACCTAGTATTTGATTATGTGTACAACGAGGAGCAGCTCTGCTTTTCTTCTCAGACCAATGAAGTGAGCACAAACCTCTGTTAGGAGACCACTGGTAGAAAAATGCAAAGTTAAACCTTGCTTACTCTTCTATCTCATCCTCTTCACACAAGATCTTTCCTCTTCCTTCAGGCTTCTAGTCATCAAAAAACTCCATGCTGATTATTTTAAAACATTTCACTGCCAGTTGTGGTCTTGCTCATCAGTGGAGCAAGGGATCCTCAGCACTTATTTAAATGGGTTTTCTATGTGGGTCAGGAGGACTTCAGCAACTGCATTCAAAGAAATCAAAAAGTTCTGAGTAGATGAGTCCATCTGTAGTTGCTTGACACCTGTACAAAAGACAACAGACACACTGTAACTTCTAGACTTTTGGCTCCTTTCTCTGGCCTGTTTGAATAATTGCCACTTCCTGTTTCCCAGCATAATTACACTTGGTAGTTCTTATTTTCTCTCCCATTTTTGCTCCCAGTCTTCATTCAATGAAATCTCCAAAATATCCCAGGGAAAATCCTTTTCTCCATTAGAGTCTTCCTTCTACAGCTTCTCAACCCCTGCTTCCATTTTTTTGTCCTCTGTTTCCTCAGAGAGGGTAAGAGCTGCTCTCCCAGTCCTTCAAGGACGGGGTGTGTATTGTGCATAACTGCTGAAGGTAAGCTGCATTTGCTGAGCTGACTGTGCGGCTCCTGCTTAGAACTTCAGGGCAATCTCAGCAGTCACCCAGGTGAAATGAAAGGAAGTGTGAGGGTGCAAAGACACTGTTACCCAGTAAAAGAGCTTGGTATGAATCAAGATTGATCAACAGGGCTCAGAGATGTCAGAGGTAAAAACTAATTCTGCTTTTGAACACTGTTTGCATTTCGTCAAAATCTTGAAAAACAAATGGCAGCAGCTTATAGTGTCATTTTCATAGAATTGCTTTTCTGAGCAGAACTGTTTCAGAAGAGGAAAACTGAATTAGTCGAGCCAGGTGGTATAACCTCTTTGCCTGTGGTTTTACTTTTAATTGCCTAGATGAGATGTGGTTTCCTGTGATAACCTGTCTCCTTTCCATAACTCGAGTTGGGCTGGGTTTTCCTCTCCCTGCGTTAACCAGGCAGCTACAGGGTTAGCATCAGGTCAGGTCATGAATATACCCTGGTCCAAGGCCAGTGTCTGTGGTACTGTTATGGGAGACATTCAGCTCTTGCCTCCGTTGCTGGATCGAGGGAAAGTAAAGCTGGGTTGCTGTCTGCCAGGCATTTCTAGGGGCGAATTTTGCCCCCTCTGACCCCTGGGGTGCAGCAGCAATTCCTCATCCCTTGGTAGTTAGTTTTGCCTTACAGACATGGCAAGGATTTGGGTGAACCTGCTGCCTGAAATGAGTGTGGATGGAGAAGGCCATCATGGCTGTCACGTTCGCTCACTGACCTCACCTTCATGGCCTGCCTTAATTTGTGAATTATGCCGCCAGGTAAACAGAGCATAAAGTAACACGGCCTCCTTCCTTCCTTCATTTTTGCTTTCCGCAGTTAGGAAAATATGCGCTGACGATTCTCACCCCAGGATAAACTGCGGCTACCCCGGCATCTCGGCTCAGGAGTGCGAAAGGAAGGGCTGCTGCTTCCGGCCACGGCCTGCTGGTGTCCCCTGGTGCTTCTACCGTCTGGTGGTGGAGGAAGGTAATGTCCTGCACCAGACATTGTCCAATGCATCCCCACAGATGCACCATGGCTCCCGGTAGGGCCTGGGCTTGGCGTGCTCCACTGGCCTGGTGTGGCGGGAGGCCACACTCAAGGGAGTGAGCAGGAGTGGGCCTGTCCCCATGCGGGTGCAGAGCTTCCTCACCCAGGGCACAAGCTGGGAAGAGGTGGCTAAACCGGCTGCTGACCCGGTCAATTCCAGCTCACCCCACTCTGTGTTTTGTACTGGAAACAATTCACTATAATTCAGTTTCACTGGCCTGAATCATAGTCAGGAAGCACATGTGTAGATGGGGGAGTGAAAGCAAGTGCTAAAAAATTGCCTTTTTTGATGTCACACATTTAGGCAAACACTTCCTAGCATCTTGTGTAATTTGTGGAGAAAACATGTCCCTTAAGCTGCTTCTTCCTCTTTCCCTTCCCAGCTTGTTAAAGGAGAAACTTCCATCAGGAACCTTGCGATCTTTGGACCCACTCCAACAGAAAACAACAGCTGGAGGTCTCAACTCAGACTTTATAGTTTGCAACAGCTCTCATTTCTAGATCATTTTTACCTTGAATTGACTCCTTTCTGATGAAAAGTTACTTGCAGCTTTTATTCTTTCAGTAGGCTAGTGCCGTGCAGGTTTTACCCGTAATAAAAGAACTAAGACACAATTCCTGAGTTCTCTGCTATCTTTATTTTAAACCTGTGTATTTCTCTCTTTCCCAGGAAATTTGGCATCTTAGCAACCCGCTGATGTGAGAGTAGTCACTCACACTTCTGAAAGGAACACGGCACTCCGCTCTTTGTGTTAGTTATGCTTCACACTTGCAAGTGACGGCTTGCATTTGTTAGCTGATAGGTGACTTCACAGGGGCCACTTGCCCTTCTGAATACTGAAAATATGCAGTGTTTCCCTTTATGTAGCTACAGCCACGGGTCTGTTGGGTTTTTTTCCTGCTGGAGACACAGGGAAGGGTACCTTTGTTAGCTGACCACCGAGCTGCTGTCCCTGGGCGTGGTGTCCCTGGCAAAAACTGCTGTGTGCTGACCAGCAAACCATTCCCAACAGCATGCTGAGCCACGGCACTGGGTCATGCAGTTGCTCTGGACATTCGAGATTACAGATCAGTTAGTTGCTCATAGCACAAAGAATTATGACCTAGGGATCTGTCGTCATCAGTAAGTCCCAAGGGATGACGGTTATTCTGGGAATTTACGTTAAGTAAATGCTTGAGATCTCTCTATGTAGACTGTTATCCACACCCACCCAAATGCACTTGAAAAAACTGCCTAGAATTCTTAAAATTAACAGTTTTGGTGAGAAAACAAGCTGGCAAAACCAGAATAAAAGCTGCAGCTGCTGAAGATATGAAGATGGCAGGCAGAGCCAAGGTAGAGCCAAGTGAGATCCCCAAACAGGAATGCACACTGAAGAGGAGTGTGCAGGACCTGCAGAGATGTGGCTACAGCTGGAGGGACCTTCCTCTCTTCACCTTCAGGGCCGCTCTGTGGGCTCCCCACACCTGAGCCAGTCACCATGGGCCCCGTTCACAGCCCTCAGAGAAGAAAAGACACCTCTGGGCTGGAAGTCATCTGGCTAGTTCAGATGTCCCCAGCAGGGCAAACTGTCCAGAAAGACCTCCTCGCCCAGCTCCAAAGGGTGCCTACACAAGCTGCTGTGTGTATCTGCTCTCCTTCCTTGGGTTTTCCCATCAGTGCCTCTTGATGCTGGAGAGAGTCACCTTCAAGGGACAGGCAAGAGAGAGAGATAGGGAACGCTACTGTTCTGGCACAGATGTCTGAATTGATGCTGGCTTTCTTAGCCAACCTGCTGGCAAAGGCCCAAGAAAGACAAACCACTGCACAGGAACGGAGGCATCCTGGCTGCTGGCAATTGACTGCACTTCAGAGCTCACAGTGTGGCCAGCAGATCAATGCAAGTGCAAGACATGCACCCTTTGTTCATTTATTTTGCATCAATAGATCAAAAAGCTTCACTAGCTAATGAAATTGAAATGGCTTCATATTATTGGATTGTGTGAAGTCTGGTCCTTTTCTGTCCTTTCTTAATCTTTTTTTTTTTTCATTGTTTTTGCTTGCATGGAGCAAGCACTACAAAAAGAAATTTAAACAGAAACTTTCAAACTGTTTTTTGTGTTTCAGGCTGGTTACTTTACCCAATTATCTGCACAATGGACAGAAATACGAGTGCACCCACAACGCCCTGAGGCTGATGGGTGGCCACACTGGGTCATTTCAGAGGTTCATCTAGCCCTCTGTCCGTCAGTGACTGAAAGGGTCATCTGGGGAGAGGCGGAGGAAAAGCATGTAACAAGGGTTCTCTAACAAAATGCAGGACTGACACAAATGTGAATCAGTTTTATCAAGGAAATATGAGAAGTGCAAGTGAAGACTTACCCTTTGCATCTGTGCAACTCCACTTGCACACCCACATCACCACACAGCGAGTGCTGAATAAGCAAACAAAAGTTCAGAATATTTTTCTGGTGGGGAAAAAAGTAGGTCAGCGACATGATTTTCGTCAGCAAAGGTGCTACCATAATAGGAATCAATTCTCCACGACACAAAGCATTTGTGCTGATGAGGCTGCTACGCAGATAGTGAAAGACATTAAAATCACAAACGCCTGATAGTCCTAAACTGTCTGTAACCACGATGGCTGTGTGCAACCACCGCTTCAGCTTCTAACAAAGTTGAATAGAAAATGTTCGACTTTGCAGACTGATTGCCTGTGTGGTTCTTCAGTGAGTGAGGATATTCCGCTGTTTTTTAAAGCAATTGTAGCCAAGGAAAAGGTCTCAGAAATCATCCATTTTGAATCAATGCAGGAAAGCTGTATTTGGCTGACACGGAGAATTAACAGGGGAGAAAACTAGGACAGACAAGGAGCTCAGAGCAGATGGGTGCCAGCAACAAAGAACAAACCTGCAATCTGAATAAACTTAAAACACCTCCAAAAATGTGTACTTTAATGTGCCCGCTTACTTCAGATCACATTCCAAAACGTCTCTGGAAAGGGTATGCTCCATGCTACAGCTAGTATCACACACCTCCTCTGGCAAAGCTCCCGTTTGAAAGGAAGGTTTCAGAGAAGGTGCTAAACCAAAACAAAAAAGAATACAAAAACTGAAATCTCTGTTGAGAGCTGCTAAATCACGTGGCTCTGCCACAAGTCTCCAACAAGCTACTGTTTTTACTAAAGCTTGAAAACTTGACCATGATGCCATTAAATAGCTTGGGTAGCAGAAGGTAAAACACAAGAATCAAACCTGATGCCCTGGTGAAAACCAGGCGGAATGATGATGTCAAAACCCAGATTCAGTTTCCAGGAGGTTGTTTTGGAACACAGAAGTTTTGAGGGATTTAATACTGAAATACCACAATTGAAATGAAACTCTGGAAGTCTTGAATCAAAACATTTCACTGCAGCTGAGCCAAACGCCTTCATTGCTGAACTTGTTGCAGAAACTCTAGGAAATTCCCAGGGTTCAAAGCCCATGAAAGTTAGTTGGGTCTGACTAAACACAAGAGTAGACTGACGGTTGCTTGAAAGCAGGTACCATGAATTTGATGATTTTGGTCTGTGGCGTTTCCGGGAAGCCTCATGAAAGGTAAATTTGGTGAGCAAAACCCAGCCAGGACACATGCTCCTTCCTGCCACAAAGTAGAATTTCCCCTGCTTGTTACCCTTTCAGACTTGCCATTACGCCCCATCCAAGGGATGCTTCACCAGGATTCAGGATACAGGTTTCAACAAACAGAAGGAGCAAAATCAAAAGCTTTACTGTAGCTTTTGTTTCTTGTCCAACTACTTTGGGCCTACTTTCTGATTCTTACACAGGAGAAAGACAAAAAGCCCCTGTACAACTCTTGATAAAGCCATGAAATCTACTTAATATTTGGCACTACAGATGCTGGTGGGGATGAGCAAGGAGGTCCTAGGGAGAGGTGGAGCTTTATTCAAGCTGCCCAGCAGAGCAGATGAAGTGGCAGTGGGACAAGAGAATGACCGTGTGCTAGAAAGAAGTGGGGGGAAATAGTGCAACTCTAAGGGGTGTTTTCGCAGTCAGAGGCTGACAATGGATCAGCTTCATGTTTGGATAATATTTTCCATCTGTGGAAGAGATCAAGTATTAACTTCCTTCTCAGCCTTCCTCCGTGTGTGTGGGCACAGGCACAAAACAGAAATGTCAGGTACCCAGCAACGCCATTGTGCAAAGTTAGCATTGCATAAAAAGTTCACAGATCTTGAAAAAATCTTCAAGGCACAGGAAAAATAAAAGAACCCAAATAACACTATGAAATTTAAAATAAAATTTAAAAGAAATAGATGCAATTAGTGCCAATTTGACTAATCCATCCCTTAACAGCTTTTCTGCCCCAAACGGAGTTTGCAACCCACACTTCCCCACCAAGCCCTTTGTTAAGGCTCTCCCAAGACAACGTGTCAGTGCTGATGACTGACAGCATGACGGCTGCTCATTGCTGACCTGGGCACTGCACAGATCCTGGTATCCTCCCCATGCTGGAAAAGGCGATCCTTCTTACCGTAGCAGCTTCCCTAGCGTCTAATGCCTTTCAACCTGCATTACGAAGCAGGTTTTAAATGGATAACTATTAGAAAACACAACATGAAGTGTCTCTTATTTTCAAACACTCTTCATTTGATGAATCCATTTGCAGTACACAGTGGATGGCAATTGCATGTGAGGCATATTAATTTTTGCAGTGTTGCTAATGAGGAGTTTATGGTTGGCACATTTCATAGCATTAACTGTAATATAAAACACTTAGAGTAATTTATGTTGCCACTCAGGCTACGAAGGACTCCTGTTCCTCCTCTTCCCTTGTGGATCTATGGACAGTTAGCACAGGGAGGCATCTAGTTTTTGGGACCATAATCCCTTCAATCTAGTATTATTTGCAGGTCTATAAAACATAACATAAAGTATGATTTCTGTCAGCATTAGAAAATTGTTTTGCTGTTAGTTTTGAAAATGCAATCCTATTGCGTCCTTAGGGCAATTCATCCTTTAAGCATCACTGCTCATGCTATCTAGCACTTGACACTTAGCTATCTATGAAAGTTATGTCTGTTATCCTTTAACTGTGGTGACCAGTGTAGGTGATTTTGTTGCTGTGGTGGTCAGGAGGGGTGGCACAAGGACAGCGATGTTGTCTAGACTTGATCTTAAGTCCAGCACACAGACAGACAGCTTAATAGCATCAAAAGCCACACACACAAACAAAGTGTACGGCAAAGTAATGGATACCTACACAGAAACCTTTCTTCTGACACTGCTGCTCTTGGGGCTTTGAACAGGTTAAGTTTTTCTGCCCCAGCGTTTCTCGGCCCATGCAATAGGAAGAAGCAGTCCCAGTGCCTTATGGACTGTATTTTTAGAGACTGTTCAGAATAGCAGAAACGGTAAGCATGTCATTCCTTGGACAATGTGGACCTTCAGGAGAAACATGAGAGGAAAAATACTGGGTTTTTAAACTAGCTGAAGAGACCTTTCACAATGACAGAAATGCACAGCAGGCTGCAGAGGAACATAGCACGAGTGTGGTGGCTGAATGAAGAACAGTGTTTTGTAATAAAATGGGGAATGGATAGGTGTGACTGGCAGAATAAAACATGGTTTCTCTTTCACTGGAAACAAGAGAGGAGGAAATCTATGTATTTTGGAATGCCAAGCAGAAGGTAAAGAGGGAATGATATTTGACTGCCTCCTGTAATTCAAGAGCATGGGCAACCTCTGCTGCCACTTGCAGGTAGCATGGTCAAGATGAACAGCACATTAAGTCTGTGGAAGAACAATCCACCAAGGGCAAGAGAATACCAAGATAATCCCACTGGCTCAGGAAGTCCTTGAATCGCGTAGGGTTTGTCAGGAAAACACCCCCTGATGCTTGCCCTGTTCTTGCACTCTTCCCTCTGCAGTGCTGTTGTTCACTGTCAGGTACCGTGCAATATAAACCTTTGCTCTGAGCCAATGTGACTGCACTTGCATTTTGAAGAATTTTTACTGTGTATTTCTGTAACCTGCCTGTATTGGAAGTTACCTGAAACCATGACAATGTAATATCTGAAACAGGCAATTCCAAGTCCTTGCTGACTGCCAGAACCCAGGAACAGGCAGTGAAAACACACCACTGCCAACGCACCTGCCACTTCCCTTTGGGAGAGAACAGGGACAAAGGTATCTGTCTGAAAATAATAACACTTTATTTGATTTTTTTTTTGTTACATTATCATAAATGTTCTCTATTCTCAGAAAACAAAGCCCTAGTTTGGAAAATAATGCACATACAAATTTCTTCTTATGGGTATTAAGTATACAGAAATATACAAAGATTTCTCTATTTTTGTAATATCTTCAGAATGCCCCACATCCCACATTTTTACTCAGGTCCACTGTACCAGTAAGCGTAAACTACAAAGGTAACAAGCAACCTGAAAAATACATGGTTTATATAATATAATTATATATATGTATATATATATATCTACAACAGTGCAAATATATCACAGCGTGCAGGCAGCAATAGTCTCTAGAGAAGCATAATAAAATTCATTCATAGTAATGCAAAAGCATTACAGAAACAGGAGACAACAATGACATATTAGATATACAGAATATGCACACTTTAGCACGCTGATTTAAAATGATACCTTGCATTGACTCTTGCTTTAAAAACAAAAGAACAAGTGTTAAATAATTCAGTAACAGATTCAAGGGCAGTACCTCACAATAATGTCAACTGACTCAATAAAGTACTTCACAAATTTTTACTGACACAGGTCAAGGCCTGGCTACACTGCAGGACTTGTTTGTTTTCTTTTTAGATATATCAGCATGATCTTTTCCTTAAATTTAATTTAATTTAATTTCATTTACTTTTACCATAATTTAAGAGCATTTTTTCAATATTTTTTTAAGTTGCTCAACAACTAATTCACATTCGGTACAATTATCATTGAGGCCAGGTTTTTCTGGAAGTAGCAGAAAGGAGTCTGTATAATGATTACTCTAAATAGGCTACTAAAATAAGTCACAATGGGGTCAGAAAAAAGACGTCACAGATGACATTGAAGTAAAAAAACCCGTCAACATTAAAAGTAAAGACTTCCATGTTGCCTTGCGATTTGCTTAAAAAGACATCTTAGATTTTTGTTATTCTTGAAAGAGTGGAGAGAAGCCCACCTACAAATCCAGAACATTAAGTATTCGGTAGCTCAAAGAAATCTAAAAAGCCATTTCTCCACCCCTAACTACCTCACGCTGTTCCCAAGCGGCTCATTTTTACACCCCATGTGGAGAGCAACCACAAATGTCCAGCAATAAGGACACAAGCAATTGGCAAGCATGGGCTGAGCTGCATGGAGGCCCCCAGAAAGAAAACAGATTGACAAAACCTTCATGTATCTTCAACACATGAACAATGCAGAGAACGCAGGCTGGCAGGCTGAGCCACAGGGATTTCTTGTGCCAAAGGATACGTATTTTGACTGGTCACCCTTTATTTCACAGTGCCGGCAATAAGTCTCAACAGAAATCTAAATCTCTGAAAGGAAAGTTCTACAGCTAACAACTGCATGAAGTTATGGTTCATTATAAGATTTCAAAATAATAAAACCACTGAAGCTAGCTTTCATGCTCTAAAGTACCATTAGTACAATTAGTACCATCGGTGGGATCCATTACAACAATCTCTTTATGTATTACGAAAACGGGTATTTAAGAACAGGACAGCAGGAGTTGATCCCTGAAAATGCTGCTGTCCCCGTCCACGACCAGCAGAGCTCACGATGAACTTCAGCGACACTCAGCACTTCATTTATGGGCTCACTAGCGCTGCGTGGCGGTGTCACAGGCACAGCAATGATCACTCTGTCACAAACTGTTACAGAGGACATGACACGGTGTCATTTTCTGCCTGCTTCTAGTTCCCAGCAGCTTTTCAAATTATCATACTTTATAAATGGCTTTCCATACAGAACTAAAGGAAAGAAATTCCTGAGCAATTGCACCCTATCGGGCTGTTCTGGTAGGAAAATGGATACACACAAGGAGATAATTTTCTTAAAAGAAAAAAGAACAACATGTGGGACAGTTTCTCTGCAGCCACCACCGAGATCCCCTGTGCAGAAATACCAACCGATCATCTACCACAGCCAACCCAACCCGCTCTGGAGGAGCCTAAGGCTGGCTGCTGCCAAAACCAACCTCGACGTTTTCTCATATTCCTGCTTTTGGCAGGGATCTTTGCTGCCCTGTGTGAATGTTAAAGGGAACAACAATCCTAACACCCAGAGTTTAGGGCGAAGTCCAGACCTTTTCTAACTTACAGTGGGGCTACTGAAACAAGGTAACTTCAAACACCACACTTGGCTATGGTTGGGTATGGTACCCACAATGCAAGCCCAGTTTTAATGAGCTTCCGTTTTAGCAAGGAATTGCTCGAGCTTCCAGCTCCAAAGCTCTGAGCTCCAAAGGTCTAAGCATCAAAGCTTTAAGGTCTAAGTTTCAATATACAGGTGCTCATCTCCTCTACTTTGATGTGTCCTGAGCAGGCAGGCAGGGAAAGGTACCTTCCTTGGCTCCCTCCATCCTCAGTGCAAGAGCTATGGACCTCCCTGAGGGCAAACCATGTTTCTTGTCACATTACCTAGTTCCAAATCTTCTGCCAGTGCCCAAAACAGATGCCTAGGAAGGACCACAAAGGAGATGCTAAATTCAGTGAGAAGAATTGCCTCTGCAGCTGCCTGTCTAGTTCCCATTAACTAGAGAAGGAGCTTGGGAAATCAGAAGAAATGTGTACACTAGAGCTCAGTAAGTACAGGAATCTGAATTACACTGCCAGCATTTAAATTTATCCACTTCAAGGCTGTTGCAAAAACTGGCAAAATGAGGATCCAGTCCTGCTCCAGCTGACATTGCCCTGAAGCCCTGCTGGGAAAAGGCATGACTTCAAATGTGGCAACTGCTATAATAAAACTCACTGTATGGACCAGAACTCAAGTCACTAGGAAAAATATCTACCTCAGGGAAATATGGAAGTACCTCGGGTCCATTTGTCCTGGAGATGGCTGTTTCTTTCCTTTATTACAGAGAAGAGTTGATGATTAACTTAGACTGGGCCTCTCATTTTTAGACAGCGATGGTTATGTGAGATAAACCATCTCCAAACCCAGTATCCAGTTGATGAAAAAGAATCAAATTTCATTGGCTGAATCACAGTATCCGTAATTAAAAGCAGCATGCATGCGATTTCCTCTTACTCTACACCTGGATCCTAACAAGTAGGCCAACGCTGCAACTGGCCACCGGCACCCCAAGCTCTACCCATGCATTCAGAAGGAAGCTATGCCTCGCTGCTACTCCTGCAGCTGATGTGGTGAAAGGTGATGACCTTTTCAACAGTGTTCATACCAACTCACAAAGCTTGGCCCAAAACAAACACAGGTCAAGAGAACTGCTCTGGGAAAGCCTTTGAACTTGTGCTTACAGCCAACTCAACACAAGACAGCCAATGCACTTCAAAATCCTCCATGAATGAGGATACACCAGAGAAGAGGCAGTGTGAGACCGGGACAGAAAATGCTGTGCTCAACCCCTGTGAAGAAGACTCCAAGCCAGCTTCTGCTGCACTAAGATCAAGGAGCATCAGAGCAGATCCCACAGGTATGATAAACTCCCCACAGAACTAACTTGACCCCCAATGAAGGAGCTGATAACCAACCTTGCAGTGCTGGAGGGCTCTCCTGCGTTATGCAGGACCAACACGCATGACGCTCTCTCCTACACAGCCACCAAATGAGACTGGACCTCAGTGAGCAGAGGCAATGGGGAAGAAGGTGGATCAGGCTGCAGAAAGACATGTGCATGCTGTTTGCACCATCCTCACATACATTTTCTGAAGAGCTCTGTTTGGGAACATCATCATTGCACCTCAAGTCTCTCCCCCTGCCCTTTGTTATCATTCTTGAATATGATCATCACAGAGCAGAAGACAAGAATAAAATCATATTCCAGTAAAAGTTAACACTGAAAAATAACTAAGATCCCTTCCTGCTCAGTTTGGAAAGTAAAAATAAATGCTGATATTGTTCAAATGTAAAGCAGTCTTGGATTGGCATTTCTAGTACAGAAAGAAAAAAAGTAGAACATTCATCTTTTCCTTACCAAGACAATGCAGATAACAAAAGCAATTATGCAAAGCAACAGTAAATATACAGAAAGATATACACTCATCTCCATGCTTGATTTTCATGCTCCTCTTCCCCTCAAAAGAAGTATTTTGTGATTCAAAAAGATTAATTCAAGACTAACCCAAAGCAAAAGGATTTTTTGAGTCTGTTTAGACAGCCAACACCTCAGCCTTCCTGTGCAATACAGCCCTCACCCAGCAAAGCACTTAAGCCTGCACTTTATTTTAAAGACGTGAGTTGTTCCTTTGATTCACCTGAGACAATGCAGATGTGAGAAGTTACTAAGATACTTAAGCACTTTGTTGGAACAGGGCTTCAAAGGATCCCATTAGAATTGGAAACACCCATCTAGTGTTGAGTAAACAGGCCAGACAGGACCTCCTCTGCGAGGATCGCTGGGGTGGTACAGGTCAGTATATACCACACTGCTTTCTAGAAACAGATGTTTAATGGAACATTCGGTTTCTGTTGACAACATAAGACTTTGACACAAAAGAGTAGATCAAAATGCCCGTCATCAGATACACCCGGTACTTGGACTCAAGTGTTCACTATCTCCTACTTATATAGCCAGCTCTCCCTACTATGTGTATATATATGCCTCTCCTTTAACGAAAAACAATTATCTTGGCCTCCAAGCACTAAGGAGTGGACAGGATTTCAGCACCAGATATTCTTTTGTTACTCCCTTTGATCCATAAAGATTAATTTTTCTCTATGTCTTATGTGAGTAGTATTGGCTTTCCAAATCTTTTATTTAACTGTAAATAATAATGTTTCAAGTTCTTTTTGTAAAATTTTCGAGGTTTTTCAGATTATTTGCAAGTTTCCCCAAAGCAAAACAACAAAAAAAAAACATTTGAAGCACATGAAGTCTTAACTGATGCACACAGTAACCAAAGCAACACGCACAAAACAAGTCCCAATAAAACAAGGAGGCCAACAGAACACGACAGTCTTGCTGCAATCCCACCAGAAATCATACATTCAGTCTTCAAGAGGCCTTTAAAAAAACTTTAGCCTCTTATGCAACTTTTAGCCAGATTGCGACTGGGCCGAATGGTAATAACAGCATTGATTTCAAGCAGTTTATGGCTATTTATATGTGGCTATATAAATTGAGGATCTGAAGTCTTTAGAATCTTGCTGGCCTCATTATTCTTCACATGAAGCCTCCAGAGCTTCACAATGTCCTTGCTTCACTCTAGAGCATGTGCATGCTCAGTCCATTAACCCGGCAATGTGTTTTGTACCAGCCTGTTAGAATTTATTTCCATGTAAACAGGAAAAAGCCAAGTTGAGACTATGTTAAAAATCTTTGTAGTATATGAAAACAGAACTGGGATGGACTTTAAACAGTTCTGTCACACAGTTGTGGCAAAAGAAATATCATTAGTTAATTTCAGAGCTAAGGAGGGAAAGAATGATTATCTATCTCATTTATGTGTAGCACTGAGTTTCAACAGAATTAATTTATTTCTTTACTGGGATACTACAGTCTGAAAGTGTTCCTTAGAATGGTAACTTTCAGCTAAATGCTGCCAGCAGATGGCTGGGGAAAAGCATATCTAATAAAAAAAGGAGTGACAAAAAAAATTCCAGAGCATGCATTTTCTTAGGAACACCCGTAAAGCACCAGACTTTTGGCTACCATAATACAATAAAAAGGTACAGTATAGGACGACATGTTGCAGACTAAAGAGGTAAAATAAGAAAATCTACAAACAGAGGCATAGGCACAGATAACAAGACACTGTCCAAGTAACTCACGCTGCTAAATTGGTCTAGATGGGAAAAGACAGTGTTGTCACTGTGTAAGTCAATAGCCTTGAAATGTCGGCAAAGTTATTTCATTTGGTGAACTGCAAGCGATTTTCAAGTGGTATTTGGTAAATGGTGCTGGTAAACACAAAACATGAACCCTGAAGTTATGTAATTGTATGGATGTCACACTCATACTCAGCTAGCCTACAGCTGGACCAGTAGTGGGCAACGAAAGGGAGTCTTTTGTCTGCTTGCAAACAACATTTGAACCGCCTGCAATATTCACAAATATTTTGACACTCTGGAAATAATCAAGGCCTGTTGTGCCCAAGGACTTCAGCTTGTGACTTATTTAAAAATTGTTCACAGTTACTTACCATACCCAAAATTCTTAATTTCTCCTATCTTACCACCATATGGGCCTGTAACTGCTTGTGATTATGTCTGGAGAAGCTGCAGAGATGCATAAAAGCTCTACCGGCTACAAGACATTTTGTGAAAAATCAGCAACAAAACTATGCAAAGAGGTTGTCTAGGAATTTTTTTTTTTCTTTTTTTCCACAGTAAAGATTGATCTTGCTTTTACAGGTCAATCTTATTTTCAGGGCAACTTCAGCTAGCCTTCCTAAAACACATGACTTGACTTAAAGGTTTCCAGAACGCAGTCTTACATCAAGCATCCTGAGTTTAACAGATGCACATGGTCTATGTCTGTATTGGCAAATTAAACAGAGCCTGGGTATGGGCCAGGAAAACTGTGAAACGATTGTCCTCATTCTTAAATGTCAGAGCTGCAGTCCAGCACAGTCAAGAGCTTTTCCAGACAATGTCTGGGCTCTGTTTAGAAGTTTGTACAGTACAGGGACCATTCCTGTAAGCCCCAGTTGTCTGAGGACTAACAGAGCTCGCCCTGGCACTGTTTAGTTTACTAGTATAGACAGCCACGGAGTCCTTGAAAACAGTCTGTGAACTGTGACTGCTGGTGATCAGCAGATGCGCAAGGTCTCTCTTCATCTACTCTCCTGTCATGAGCTGCTGAGCTCCTGAATGGTGTACTGACATCAAGCTACTTCCAATCTACAAGACTTCACCATCCTACTAGGAATAATACGTTTACAGATTTTGCAGGTCTGACTCAGAGGCCTGTGACACTAGGGTAAGTGCACAGTAATGGCAGAAAGTAATGGAATTTGCACAGAAGTTCACCAAGGTGTCCAACATGAGTATGGGCACAACAATTTCATTTTG
This sequence comes from Ardeotis arabs, assembly GCA_011801015.1. Taxonomy (NCBI): domain Eukaryota; kingdom Metazoa; phylum Chordata; class Aves; order Otidiformes; family Otididae; genus Ardeotis; species Ardeotis arabs. The sequence continues at coordinate 95,297 of JAAGAY010142245.1, forward strand.
GGTTGAAAATTCAAACCCATGAAAATCAGTGATAAAATTCACATCAACTTGGAACCAGAATTCCCCCTGCCAAATTTACAAAGGTGAGATATGCAAAACAAACGCGTGCTTCTTTCAATGGTTTCGTTGCTGTTTAGATCAATTAGCTATTAATTCCCATGTTGCGTATGTAGACTTTGGGAAGAGAACAAAAGTGTTTGGAATAACTAAACCTGCAGTAATACAAGGTTATTTGCATATTTTCAGGAAAGTCCTACACATAGTGTGTTACAGATAAAATGAACACTGCCTGCCATATGAGGCAGTCACAAGTGTTTTAACACAATACTCCAAGCTTTAAGCTGTGGATAGCTCTTGCACTCCATCAGGCTTTAATAATCGCTCAGGCTTTAGGGATAGATTCTGCTTTCACAATTTAAGAAAAAATGAGCCTTAGAGTGCTTTGATTTTTTTCATTCAAAGGAGGTAGGTCAAACAAACAATGAGCAGAATTAGTATTTAAAATATCCCAAATATTGAGCATTTAGAAGACACTGCAAAAGAACGTCTTTTCAATCATTCAGCGACAGCTTCAACATGTCTGACTGCCGTTGCTATTTATTGTTGCTTCCAAACACGGACCACACGTTTAGTGCAGACTCAGAATCTGCCTTTTCCTCCTATCATTACAATTTTCAGATATGAGACCAGCTCGACAAGTAAAGCACCAGAGATCTAAATTTAGACAGAAACAAAAATAATTACTTGGATCACTTTAGGTTTGTTTTATAAAAGTATCCATATTAAAAAGATATCTTTACCTTATTAATTAATACATGTACAGACTTTTGGCCAGAAGGGGTAACTCTGTGGAAAAGAATTCCAAAATAATACATAGAAAACTGCAAAGATGAAACTCTGAATTTAAAAAGATGAGAGAATCCTATTTTCTTTGCATTCTCCATTTTGCACCTCATTACCTTGTCAACTATAGATGACATTATACTATCCTGGCTACCAGGACTAGTATTACCTTATCAAGAAAGTGGTTTTCACAGGAAAAGTTCCTGCAGCCAGGTTTTTTACTACAGTTACACTGCCTCCTTATTGATACTCTGCAGTGTAAAATTCCCTTCTAGTTCTTCTTCCTAGTTAAAGCTAGAAAGTGTAACGAAAACACAACCCAACCCAACTGGACTGATTGGCTTAACACTATATGTCCACTATCCCATTGTGGTTCTCTACGGGCTAGGTCATAACAGCATCTAGCTGGGCACTGGAGACTGGCCTGCCGCAGTGAGACAATGTCAAGTACCCTCTATTGCATGTCTAAAGATCTTCCTACTGCATCGTTTTTGCTGTTTTTCCTTTACCTCTCTGCTCGGATTTTGTATCTGAGAACAAAATAGGCAATTAGGCGCAGAGAGAAGAAGAAAATTCCAAGAACGATGAAGTCCAGGTAAAGTTTGGCATTTTCTACATCGAGTTCTCTCAGAATGGCCTCCGATTTTTGAAAATGGCAAGTATCATCTTTGTCACAATGCAGATCTTCTCGATCCAGTCCATAGATGGAGAGAATAACTCCTTCGAACCCGTATCTGGAAAGAAGGATGGATTACAAGGAAAAGTCCTGATGATCTGTTTAGAAGTAATTCACCAACAATGCAACCCCTATGAGAGATCAGCTGGAAGCACTGAGGGGTTTGATATAATTTTGACATACGTGTCTCGGGACAAGTTCTATCCCTGTTACAATCAAGCAAATAACATGTCACTGGCATTTTACGTAAGATTGAATGAGGACAGTTTGGCCTTTAACTGCTTGCACTTAGTGTATAGTGCAATTTTTCCAAAGAAAAACTTTATAATACAAAGCAGACCACCAATTCAGAAATTCTCCTTTTAAAAGTGACATCATCAATTCCCTTTTTTGAAACTAAAATACAGGGATACAATTATGGTTTCAAGTCAGAAATATATTAAAACTGGCATGTCTGGAACATCTTTTCCTTTTCCTTCCATGTGCTACAGTTTCACTAACAATGCACAGTTACCATGTCTCCCGTCTCACCTGGCACTGGGTGCACTTACGATTTGACTTTGCAAGGAAATACACCCTCATGGATCCTAGGCGTACCATGGCTCCCGCTGGTTTCAGGAGACCCCATGTGGGCTAGACAACGGTTTAAGGTGTCATCTTGAATTCTAGCTACTAATTCAGGGGGTGCGGTCTCTTAATCTTTGATAGGTCTCCGTGTAAGACCTCATTTGCCAAATGAGAGGATATTTTAGCTTGGGTTTTCTCAGTATTAGTGCACCTTGGGCAGGGTAGGGAAAAGGGAGAGTGGGAAAAAAATAACCTCCCCTAATTTCAGCTATAAACATTTAACTGCCTAGTCTAAACTATCCCTCCACGCTAGCCTCCAGAGGATTCCTGAGAGCAATCATCTCATCTTAAGATAGCTGTCTCAGACAGTGAGAGCGGCAGGCATAGGATATAAGGTGCCTATGGTTCTTAAAACACTAGTTTAGATTAAAGATGACACAAATCCCATGCCTCCTGTGGCAGTGCTATGGCAAAACTTTATCCAACAAGTCTACCTAGGATAGAACAGTGATTTACACAGTGTTTTCTTCCAAAATGAAGTGCTGGCATCAATTTCTCAGTTGGGCATACTGTCCCTATTATTTCAGAAATACACACTGCAAAATCCAGGGAGATTTGCATGCCATGCAATCCCACTGAATTCAAAGGGACTGACACGGACTTGCAGGCGATAATCCATACTCAATGTTCCTATTTATTTCATATCATATACAACATAAAATGCAGTGAGATAATGTGGTATACATCATATGCACATCTATACTCCTAGAGGAATGTGCTATGGAATTAGTCTCTTTGACACCCAAAATAACCAAACAAGCAAAGGCAAATAAACAGCATTTCCAAGACGGGAGGTTAATGGCCTTCCTAGCAGTACCTGACATAGGAAATGTAGGACATCCACTGGAGGTATGTTGGGATGGTATCAAAGCTGACAAAAAATCCAGAGAACAGAAGCACTGGGATGGCAGTAACTGGGCCCACAAAAGTGGCTACCTGTGAAGAGAAAGGATAGACAGTCTCTTGTCAGACAGTCAGAGAAAAAAAGAGAATTAACTTGTTCTTTCCTCTGATGTCCTGACCTCTAGTGAGGAAATCAGCTTAAAAGAGCAGACTTACAGTAAATCCTCTGTTCTACGAAAAATCCAAATAGGCAGCGCAAACTCACTCTTCAGGCAGTGAGGAGCAATGCCATTCAAGTCCTTCTTCTAATGCTACTCCCCAAAAATTATCAGTTCCAAACACCGGGAAATTGCTGAATTTTTTGGACAAGGTTTCTTGTGAGGGGGAGGTTAAATGGTGTTACTGGAAGAAAAGGAGTCCCTCTCCTCTTCCTAAGCCCTTCTACTAGTTGACGATGCTGCTGTGCTGGGATTTGTCCTTTAAAGTACTTGAGCCCACCAAGAAGCTAACAGAGCAAGATGAGCACTGTGATTCCCCTGCTTCTCGGGGTATGAGACGCTCTTCCTAAATATTACCCTTTCTCACTCGCTCCCCACTGAGGACACACAGGTCTCCCTCCTCATTAATACCACATGAATTAGCTTCAACTCTTCCTAAAACACGGTGAAGAGGACAAGGAACTGGGTAGGTTTAATGCGGAAGACAGATCTTGGCCCAACTCCAGCCTGTCCTCTCTACATCCCCTCCAGGGCAAAGGGCCATACAGGTATCTCCAGGGAGAGCAGAAGCACAAGGATCACACAACAGGGCTATGACGGTCTCCACAGGGGGGCACAGAGAGGGAATCAAGTCTTCTACTGCAGAAATCTTGGTAGCATCAAAGCGTATTAATGTCAATATGATCTGCTATCAGAAGCAACACAAAAGAGTTCTGCTGTGGAACAGTCACCTCAGCACACCTCTTTACAGGAAGCAGAATGAGTCACACAGCCAGCTTCCAGTGTGACAGTCATGCCAACAGCTGCTTCAATCCCTCCCTCTGCAGAGGTTTAATTTCTGGGCAAGTCTTCTTCTACCTTACCTCCTGTAGCATTTTGTATGTTTATGGAAGAACCCTCTCCTGAGCTACTGATCCTCAGAGCCTACCTCCACTTTGCAGATGCATAGAAATTGTTCAGTCCTGCACTTTCTAAGATCTGCTGAGCCTCAGATGAATAGCAAGTGGCAACCCACTCAAGCAGGGGCAGGCACAGCCCCATTCAGAGGGGGAAGGAACTTCAGAGCCTCACATCCAGTGCATGTACATGCTGTTTAAGTTGATGCTAGTGGGAAGCATCAGCCCTATCAGACCAAGACAACTTTTTGCCTGTCATCTCTTAACAAATGTCTTGGGGACACAGCAGCAGTCACAGTAAACAGTCAGTGTTATGTGACAGCAGGGCTCCTGTGGGACCACAAAACACCATCAATACCTGGAGGGATGTAGAGGCTGCACCTATGAGAAGACCCAGTGACTGAGCAACCAGAGATGTCATGGTTCCCAAGGCTGCAAAGAGGACAAATCGGAGCGCATCAGAGGGCTGTGAAGTCATCCAGTACACAATGCTGCAGTAAGCCACAGGAAACATGATCTGCAAGGAGATACACTTGGAGTTAGTCCATTAAAGCCAAACATTCACTGTTACTCTGAATAAGACAAAAACATGGGGAGTTCTAGTTAATCCACAGCTCTCAGCCTTTCCATTACATGACAGGCATGGCTGAGGAGAATAAATATATCTGCCATAGACTGTGGCATCTATCTTGTTACTTGGGCATTAGAAAATAGATCCCACTCACTCACAGTCCTTTTCAATTCCCTTTCTGCACAAAACCAAAGATGGTCATCTGTTTATTCAAAAAATATTGGGTCAGGTCTCAGCTTTTCTAAAGTCCTGCTGAAGGACTTTAGAAGTCCTACTCTTAGGGTGCTTCTGATTTGGACCTGAAGCTTCAGCACACACATATGGACAGTTTCTCCACTATTTAGATGGATAAAATACCAGTACTGATCTTCTTGGCAAGTGGACTTGCCATGAACTTAAATGTTTCTTGTTTTATTGAAGAGTAGAGGATATACCTGAAAAGGAACGTCAGCCATGGTTTTGGCGAGATAGTAGGCTTTCAGGCTGTACCAGTAGTTCAGATGCTCTCTAAGAAATACTCCCATCTCAAGAGGAACTGCAGAGAACACAAATTAGTAAGTTAGGTTGTCAGTGTGCAATACGCTTGCACATAATAACATAGTTTATCCATATCTAATCTTGAACTGCTGCAGTCCCATAGTGGGAGTGGAACTCTGAGGCCTTTGACAGACCAACAATCGTTTCAATGATTTGCAATGAAATGTTATAGAGGTCAACCCTGAGAGCTGCTCACTGTCTAGGATATGTACCAGTCTACTCAGATGATGTGAACCTCTTTCAAAGCGGCTTTTTGAAATAAAAATGCTGTTAAAGAATCCAGATATTCCTTTTGGTCCAACAGAGAATCTAAAGTAACACTGCTCCCAGAGGAAGTATGGAACAGTCCATACTGCAAGAGTTTGCTTCTGACACCACATGAATACCTGGTCTCATGCAGAAGTCATGACTCAGAAGTCCTAGAAAAATTATTACAGCTTCCCTAAGACCAACCACAAGCTCGTGACACACCTGAGATGCACTGGCATCTTAGGAAAAGGGGAAATTCCAGTCCAGGACTGTAACAGTGAACTGTCAGGCTTAGAAACACTGGCAAAACTGGGGAGAGGTGCCACTGGACAAGCCTGTCTTTGCTTGTCTCTACACAGCAGTTCAGTGAGTACAAGATTAACCCCCACACTTGTCTTAGAAGTAGAAGCACAAGTCAAACATTATCTTATATAAAACAAATACATTACAACACCCTCCCAGCTTACTGCAATGTCCTTGTCCACTGACTTAACAGTACTCACAGGTAAGGACAGTTGGCATGAGCGCAGCAAACATAAGAAACAACATGGAAAAAAAGAGGAAGCCGGAGTTGCTGAGGACTTTCTTAGCTTCATTGCCAATGCCTAAGTAAAGCAAGCCGATGAGCAGTCCGATACCGATGTGTGAGGTGATACGCAGGTGTGTCAGGACCTACAAGCAAGGAATGAGTAGCATTTCTGATTAGAAGGTCTGGGCACAAAAACAATGGCAATATGACTGAAATCAGATATACAGATCGAGAAAAAGAGTACTTATGTCCAGAAAAACTTATATAGAAATGTTCATTTCCTACTGGCAAACTGGGCTTCAGCTAAGGAAAACTTACAGTAATGAGCTTCCCAGTGTGAATCAGACACATCTATTACAGAACAGAAAATTTCTTCCTGTAAACAAAGGCAGAAACTGCAAATGCTGCTGCAACCTGTAATCTTACTGTCTGACAATGTCATGGAGCCACTGGCCATCATTAATCAGGAGAAGCAGACTTTCTCACTAAAACATAAATTTACTGGAGCAGAAGGGAGGCAGAAAAGGTGTTTCAGGCGTTTATAGACCAAACTCCCTTAATCAGGCATAAATTAGCCTTTCGTGCCTTCTCTGCAATACAGTATTCCTACAAGAGGTATGTAAGAACAGAAGAAATAATAGAATGTGGAACAACTGCAAGCCTTTGCAGCTGAGCAGGAAAGAAAGAATCTTAAAAACAAGACTGTTCTTCCATCTACACATCAGAAAACAAGTTACAGTTTCTCCTTGGTGGACATGAGCTGAGGACCATGATCCACGGTTAGTGCCTGCACACCTCTGAGATATGCTCTCCATGTGTACCAGAGACATTCTGATCGTCTAGGTGAGCAACATGGAGAACGTGACGCTGTATGTACGCTTTGGATTACAATCGCCCTCCCACATGAACATGTCAATTTATTTCTGACCAAATATTTGGTACTAGATCAGATGTGCAAAATATTCCAGACTCCAGGAAGGCAAAATTCCACAACTTAATTAATCCTTGAATGACAAATGCGCTGTAATGTAAAACAGCAAGGGAGAAGAACAAGTCATGACAAAGAAATGTGCTGGCGAAACAACAAATGGGCATAATACAGACAGTCTGAAAGTAAGAAGATGGTTCCTAACCAGCAGAATAGCATGGATCTGCCATATCTTCCCAATCAGAGCAGTGGGGAAAACAGCTGATTGCTTTTATTATATAACTCAATATAGTGTTTCCCTTTCTGAAAGGGAAGGAATACTGTGGTTATCTGACAGGAAAGGCCTGGACACAATGGTCAGTAGGTTTCTTGCAGGCCTGAAGTTCTGTGTGGACGTGTCTACACCACAAACAGCGGTTTCCTAAAGAGATACCTCTCTGGGTGCAGGGCAAGAGCAGCATAGCTGTAGCAGCTGTAGCTCAGTGAAGCTCACCTTACCCTGTCACAAGGGTAATTCAATCATGCTCAGCTCCATGCTCCAATCTCAACCGCTTCTGGTTTCCAGGCTACCTCATTTGAATCAACCATGTGCATGCCAGTATAGATATACTGTCTGGCCTTCCCCTTTTCTAAAGGCAAGTATGTCAAATTAATGTATATATTGTCTTTTTTCCCCTCCTCACATAAAGCACTGAAAATATTCCAAACTGCAGAAAAGCACCAATCAGACAATGCAAATACTTCCGATCTCTTAAATTCACAAACAACTCAGCTACTTAGAGATAAGAAAAACTTTCTTGAGGAAAAAAAGTTCCATTGCATTTTGATAATGAAAACTAGGCACCCAAAAGATTTAATCAACTTACATGAAAACGGCAAGATTTGAGATTTTGAAAGGGATTTTTATTTTTAAGAAGAAAGGTGAAAGGTATGTTTTTTAACTTGAGAATAAAGCATTTCATGATGATACTTACTTCATCTTGACATTAAACGTATGGAAACAGAAATGTTCCCTTTTCAGAGAAACAAAATTCTTATTTACCAATTTTCTATTTCATGATGAAAAATAAAGACTACTACCTTATATCACAGTGGAATTATTATCTCTGACACTCTGAATTTTCTGGAAAAACTAATTTTGTGACACACCAGTACAACCTCCCATACATTTTTCAGTAGGAAAAATAACTGTATAAGGGAACTGCCAGCACAGAGGGGATTTAGGCTTTAGGTTTTTAGCCTGGATGCTTCTGAGTTCCTCTGAAAAAAACCTGAAGATGGTACAGTTAATAGCATGACTGAAAGATCAATCTCTTTCCCTTAAAATTCTGTGACAATCTTCATGCTCAGGCTGTTGGACAGGACCTTTATGGCGTATTACACTACCTCACAATCAACCTTTTAGCTACAAAAGTTATCATAAAGGCAGTCTTACCGAATCCCTCATGATGGTGAGAAAAGTTCTTTTGAAGAGGATACAGAACTGGGTTAGGCAGCTGGCGGAGAAGCTGTGGCAGCCTTCTGTGGAGGAGGAATCCTAAATAAACACATGAAAGAATTAACTTCTTTCTTTGCAGTATCTTGCTTAGCTTTCATTCACAAAACCCCATTCTCCTCAGCTGAACGTGCTCAGAAACCTCCTCCATTGACTGAGGATTTAAATTCTCTTCCTCTCCCTCCAACCTCAAGCCATGCCCGTTAGTTGTGATACACAAAATACCTCTTCAGAGGGCCGGTGCCAGAGGAAGGGATTCAACTCATTCTCTCCACCAACATCTCTCTTGTAGTCTGTATCACACATCCTCTCTCGTACTGCCCTCACCAGCCGGCTGTTCTGGTCTCCATATTCACCAGAGGCTACTTCCATAACTACACAAACAAAAAGGTAAGTTACTGGTTTACTCTACTGACTAGTTACAAGCCTTATTATTAGATCCCCTTGGTTCTGTTGCACTGACAGAAACAGGAATTTTGCCTAAAATACATGCAAATTAATATGTGTACACATATATTTTAAATATATCTTTCTATAAATCTTCAGAGAGTTCTCTTCATCCTGGAAGCGAAATGAACCATTTTAGAGGAAAGATAGTGAATATGGGATTGTCTTAGTAAGAAAAAAATTACAGAAGTCTATTTTTGTGGTCCTTACTGCTTTTTTGGAATTAAGAAACAATAATGAGAAAACCCTCAATGCTATTAGCTGTACAATACCACAATGGTATTGTTCAAGATAAAAAAATCAGAATATTGGAGCCACTTTGAAAGGCCACTCTGAAAAGCCACTAAGATTAATTTCTATGAAACACTAAACAGTATGTTTTACCTTTCATTTCCTGGACTTGGACTTCCAGTAGAGAGAAATATTCACTAAATTTTACCACTAGATGGCACTTGAATTACTTAGAAAAAATTTGAATAATTTTATTTTTAATTTTAGTACATATGTGTACACACACACATAGGTATCAATGTACAAAAGTATAAAACACATCATGGTCCCCATTACCCTGAAGGTGCTAATCAAATACAAAATAAATTAAATAAACTATTCCTTACCAAAATCTGCTGGATTGTGGTAGGTTGGGCAATTCAAACCCAAATCTCTCAGGTAAGGGACTAGGTTTAATACCTTCCCACGGTAAATGCATTGACCTTGACTTAAAACATAGAGCTGAAAAACAAGGCAAAGAAAAGAAAAAGAAAAAAGGGGGAAAAAAAAGGAAAAAGAAAACCATGAAATAGTAGCAAAGTATTTGAACCTACTATCTGTATGACAGCAATCCATGAACCTAATGACCTCTTGTTGTTCCAGCAGGAAGAACATCTTAGGAAGATTTGTCACCACATGGAACTACCTTTGCATGGAATTACAACTAATGGAAAATGAAATGCTTAAGGTTTGAATTCTGCAAACATTCTTTCCAGGACTTAGGGCCCATTAACACAGAAACAGACTCATTCTAGCCTTCAGCACATGCTGGCATGAAATTGTACAGCTGAGCCATCTAATTTCCACATGTTATGGATATTCTGGGCTGGGAGACTAGGCTGATGAATGTAGGAATGGAAGAAGAGGTGGAACAGGACAGCAGTGGGAAACAGCCTGATTATTCTTACTTTTAGCCACACTGTTGACTTTAAATAAACCTCCTTGCCAGGTTGGTAATCTGGAAGAGCTTGTTCACCTATTGTGTAGTTGGTTTTCTCTTAGCTTTCATAGGTCTAATTTAAATCTCCTAACAAGATTAAAGTAAATTTAAATCTAACCTAAACATGCATGGGCCACATACTGCTGTTAGGTTGGAGAAAACATCTCCAACTGACTTCATTTCAATTATTATCATTTCATATGAATAAACTCTTCTGAATTTACACCTGTGTAGCTAGGATGTGTACTAGCAACATTGCAGACATTGGCACTAAAGCTCTTTTGCTCTTACATTACTCTGATTTACTTTACTGACAGCCCTGTGCCCAGGAGCAGTGGTGTGTGAAGGCATGAAAATCACAAGTGCAATAATCATGATTTCACAAACATACCAGACAGATTCTTTAAAAACATTACATGTAAATAATGGAAAATGGAAATGGGCAGAGAAGAAGGAAAAAATATAGGAAAAGTATATTCTGCTCATGTATTTAATTTCTTTATGTGATTTGGAACCATAGACTAGAATTATTCATGTTTTTACTTTAAGGAGTGCAGCCTTGAAAGTATAACCTACCTAAACCACACATAAAGAGAAAAGAGTTTGAGAATAATACCTGATCAAACAACTCGAACAGTTTAGCACTGGGCTGGTGAATCGTGCAGATGATGGACCTGCCACCCTGGGCTAAAGCCTTCATCAGAGAGACAACCTGAAAACATGATGCACTATCCAAGCCACTGAGTAAAAGGAAAGAAGTTTGTTATCCACAGGTCCACAGGCACCACTCAAAACTAGCACATATATTTGCTACTTTTGTCTCTCACTATTATCTTTTTATAAACTTTCTCCGTAGCAGTTTCATTTCATCATATGCCAAGCTTATGCTTGTATTTCTCCATCAGTCTTTTAATTAAGTTGGAAGCATGCCTGAGAATGAAAAATAAGAGTATTCTCAAAGCTGCCTTAAGGGACTTCTACATTTTAGGACTGCAGATTTAAATGCTCCCAACTTCAATTAATAGATACATATTCATAGCTCCTCCTAGACTAATCACAGACTTTGATTCTAAATATGCTACATTCATTATTAAAAGTCACACTTTAAAATGCTTATATTCAAGCTACCTTTGCTTGAAAAAGAAATCTCATGCCACAATCTGAAAATAATTTCCTCTCTCACTTCCTTCCTGTTTCAGTTTGTGTATCCCTTAAAAATTATTTATAGTCCCATGGTCTGTCAGTTACAGCAGTGACCCAAGGCACTAAGCATCCAAATCAAATTATTTCTTGTGGCCTTATTCAGTACTTACAGGCAACAAAAAATGAGCCTCTTCCAAGGACTTAGAGGAGAATAACCTTTCTGCAGCACTGTTCTACTATACAAAGCAATATTTGTCTATCTTTAATTTTTGGCCTTGAAGTACCTGGTTGGTTCATCAAAAAACATGACAGGAGGATTGTTCACCAGCTCCAAAGCAATGGCAAGACGCTTTCTCTGGCCTCCAGAAAGACTCCCAGTCCTTGTATTGGCACATGTCAGCAAACCGAGGGCTGTCAATATTTCCTTTACCTACAGCAAGCACAACAATGTGTCATTTAAATTTGTTAGCACAAAAGACAAGTCTCTTTACTGATTTTCCTGGCAAATGTAAACTAGCTCAAGACTTTGTTTCACCATTCATACACCAAAGCCTTTTTCCATCTAACGCAGCAAAGGTGGATTCTAAACATTTATTAGATTCAGTGAAGCTTAACAGCCTATCATTTACTATTTTGACCCAAATTCTGCTTGTTTGTCTTAAATGACCTGTCTCAGTATGGAAGACTTGCCTGTGAAAACGGAGTTCAATCAGTTCTTCTACAGCACCCCTTGGATATGGCACCGATATCAAAAGAGCTTTGCATCATGTGAGGAGTTATTACACAGTGAAATCAAGAAGCTTCTTTCAATAGAACTTCTAGGCCGTACTTACAAGGGACTGAAGAACTGTATAACAAAAATGAGTGGTTTCTATAGAGCAATGACCTGCTCTTATTTCACCTCTTCTTCAGTCTACTCTTTAAAGTGCAGCTATTGATTTTAAGTGTTTTCATTCTCCTTAGAGCCAATTCATCTGTCACAAATACTCTCAGATGTTTGGGACTTCCTCAAGAAACAGACTCAGGAAGGGCACAGCTTGTCCCAGGGTCTTTGGAGCAAAAGGAGAACAATACCAGCTTTCTGTTTCAGGGATGTAGGTCTGGTCTGGTAGCCCTATATAAGGAAAACAGCTCTTTGACATCAGTAAAAACATGGACATAAAAATGAGTGAATCCAAGCTATATTGCTCATGCAATTAAAAAAATCTACCACTTTAAAGGTAGAATGAAAATCAGACATTTAATACTTCACTGAAGTATAGGAAAAGGAGTCTGTCATTTTTAAAAATAATAGTTGCCTGGACAGAGAGAGTTTTCCAGATAGGGTAGCTAACACGGTAAAAATTGGTTGGACCAATGAGGGCTTGACCCTTCACTTGTCCTGACTTTGATTTCCAGCAGCTACCTCTCTCAGTGAGAAGAGAGAAAAAAGAACAAAATCCATTAACCCTTGTTCTCAGAGAGAAGAACCCAACTATCTCCTTACTTTCATCTCTAGGAAGGATGCTACAGGACATAGGCAGTACAATCTAGGTCAACTAGAAACAAACTACAGTTCACTGGATTTTTCACTTGTCTCTCTTTTAAACAAGCATCTGTAATCTTGCTAACACGTGCAGAAATTCATAAAATTTATCTATGACAAACATTTATTTTACAATTTACAATTTACAACAATAAAATGAATGATCTAGTTCAGCACAGGCCAGTAACACTAACCAGAAAATGGCTGCCCTTCTAATATGTGTTGAATAAATGCATACAACACAGTTTTTTTTCCCTCCAAGAGCTGTTTGTAATTACAGTGACAGTGTGAACAAGTGAATTAACTTGCTTGGCCTAACTCACTAAAGTGTAAATGAATTATGACTTTCAAAGTACAAATACAATTAACAGCTGTTTCTAAACAAATGTATTTTCCAATTTAAAAATGTGTTTCTTTTATCTTCAAAAAAGTACTTGAGAGAATCAAAGCAATCTTAAGCTATCAAGATTGATTCCTCTAAGTTTCCCTCTCTGGAGCTCTTTCTGATTTTCAAGGATTCTCTGAGACTGAAGAGATGCCAAATGTTCCAATTTGGAAATAAATGCAGACAAAAGACAGCCAGAAAAATGGCTTTTAAGTTGCCATAGTTTTCACATTTCAGGCAAAGGGTATACTTTTCACTAAGTGGGTCAGAAGTAGTTTCACCTTCTCCTTTATACATGTTTGCTTAAGAATCAGATGCCAGCTACTGCCAGAGGCATCTTTTACTAGAATAAGAGACTCCTCTGAAACGGTGAAGTCCAACAAGTCAAGCTCAGGCCTCCATCAAACAAAAAAAAAAAGAATTAAACTGGCATCTGGGGAAGAGCAGGAAGCCTCTCATGTTCCTGAGACAGCAGGCTATAACTTTCTCCTGTCCATGCTCCACTCCCATTCCTGTGTCCCCTCATCTTTTCCTTCCTCCAGCACAACTTGGTTTCAACGGAGTCCTGCAAGGTGGCTTCTTCCAGTCACCTGCATGATTTCCTAACTTGCCCATGTAGGGTCTTTAAAGTATAACTGAGGTAACCAAATTCAGCTGAGAAAGCTGCCTCAGGCACAAGCTAACGTCAGAAGCCATTTTGTCTGCTCACACACCTTCAATGTATTTTCTTTGAAAGGATAGCCCTGTCTCAGATCAAATGATGAGGAGAATCATGACAATCAGATGGGTGAAAGAAGCACACTTCCTAGTGCAGGTCCAGCTGGGTTATAGGTCTCCATGGGCAGAAACAGACCAGGACTTCTCTCCCACTCAGGAAAGTCATGTCAGCCATAGGCAGAAGCAGGACAGTGCAGCAAATGTGCAAGAGTAAATTGTGTAACTCATTCCCCATGTTTTAGCTCACTTTCCTACTTGTCCAAACCTCAGTCACCCAACACAGCTTCAAAATACATTAGTCTGTATCTTAACTTCATTAACTTAAACATAACAATGTGCCCACCAGCAAGCCATAAAGATCAATGTTTTCAAACACAAGCGCAGAAATTTCTGCAGCAGTTACAAGAACTGCTGAGTTTTTAATTAGTCCTTGGAAAAATTAAGGCCTACACTCACCAGCGCCAGACATGACTGATTTATCTTGCCACACATGAGATTCTTGAGCCCTCAGACATGCATGTAAGAGAATCTGAGGTGCTAGGGCACATTAAAAGGAATCGTACAAAACCTGTGAATTTATTTCAGTACATCTTTTACAATTATCTATTCAGTCTCATACTGAAAGCAACTTGCATGGAGACTGTAGTAAACATTCCCTCATAATGATACCTGTCAACTTTGAGGTTATGATTTATTCTATCATTACTGATCCAATGCAATTCAACATTAGATAAACATGTCTGCTTTACGGAGCTGATTTCATGGATCTCTTTAGCATCCTCAAAAATTTCTCAGTTTGATGAACAGCATACATACCATTTCTCTTCTGCCTTCATCCTTCTCTTGAAGTTTCAGATGAGCAGATACCTGGAATGCCATACAATAGAATTTGATATTCAACTAGTCTGAAGCACAACAACCAGTCACATTGGATATCTCAGGCAAACATTCCAACGTACCATTTAAACAACACTCAGCAGGAAAGTTTAAGTTGAACTATAATGTTCAAATCATGCATCATATATGCATGTGCAGCAGGTAACTGAGTATAAACTTAAGCAATCACTCAAGCATCTGACAAAAAGCGTATTAGAAAGGTAATTCTGTAAGTCAAAGAGCATGAGAGGAAGATGGGAGGGTCGCGTTATTTGCACAGCCACTAACTTCCCAGGCAATGCTCGAACCACAGTTTATTTGTGCTTCATCCATATCATAAGGATAACAAAAAACTGCTGCCTTTCTCCAGAATGTGACAAATGTGTACAGAAATAAATAATCTTGTGAAAGATGTCATCTGCTGTCCTAAGAGGCAGCTCCACAAAACATTATGATTAACCCTTATTAGAAGCAATTAAACTGTTAAGTAATTATTTTTGTCAGAGCCTTGATTGATTAATTTAGACAGTAAATATCACCTGGGCCCAATTCTACAAAAGTGGTCCAATGAGATTCTGACTACAATGTTGAAGTAAACAAAAAAGAAGAAAAACTTGTCACAGAGAAGAGCCTTTGCAGAAAATTAGCCATGTAAAAACTATAATGATTTCTTCCAGCCTTAATATTTGTGAATTGATGCTGGCATACACTATGAGCAACCTTAGCCTTATTTTCATAACATCCTCTGAGAAAAACTGTCCCGTTTCTCAAACAGAGCAACAGGTACTTCCAGATTGATTGGTCAAGCTGGCAATTAGTAAGCTTCTTGATGTTATGAAAAACAGTAAGAATAATTTTTGTTGCCTCTAAGTCTTGGAATTATTCTATTCCTGTTGTTTTCCTGTGAAGAACTGGAAGATATTTTATACGCCTTTATTAAGGAAAAGGCACAAAAGAGTAGAAGTAACAGAGAGACCATGTCCAAGTCAAAATAGCATTTTGCAGTCAGAACATGGATGACGGGGAGAAAGGGAGAGACAAAGTTACTCCACCACCACCCAAGACAAAAAATGGTGCCTACAAAGGCTCATTCTAGGCAGAATTGCAGGTTCCATTCTCTGGGAGGTCTAAGGAGTACAGTCTTAGATCTTCTTCCAAATCATAATGTTGGTCACAAATTGAAAACGATACAGCTAAAGAAGCTCAGACAGTCCCTAGAAGGATAAGCCTGAAATGGAATTCAAGGCATCGTCGAAGTCCAATCACTTTCCTTGAGTGGCACCAAACAGAGATAACGGCTCGTGGCATTACCAAGAGTAAGAACGTGTACAATACACAGATTTTTCCATTTTCTCCCACCCAAATAAATTAGAGCATGAAATAGCTCACCATCATAGCTTCCTGGACAGTCAGATGAGGAAGGAGCATGTCATCTTGCATGATGTAGCAGGAGACTTTGCGAAAAGAGCGCAGGTCACGAGGCTGTCCATTGATGAGAATTTCTCCTTTCATTCCCGTCTCTCTGAAATGAACCAAGAAAATAACCATGGGTAAATCTTGCCTTCACTTGTGCTGCCACAGGCCTCAGTATGTGCAAGTCTTAGGTAATCATTGCCCACTATGGAATAAAACAGATATAGTGGAGAGAAACTGATTTATTTCATAATCACACTCTCTTTCTTAAGAGGCTTCATGCAGTGCTGCTGAAAGTTTTACTTGAAGTTAAGACAAAATGTGTGCTGTCTTTTAAGAATGTCTGAAAAAATATTAAGCCATTCAAGTGATTTTTTTTACGTTTCTCTATCCTGTTCCTTATACTTTAATGACAACAACACATAAACACTTTGTATTTGGCCATACAACAGGTGATTCAGGAAGATGAACCACAGTCACTTCACACATTGCAGTTTGGTCAAGAAGACATCAACATTATGAAAGTGGCGACTAAAAAGGGTAATTTTTTAAAAGTGTTTATAAAACGTGATTTAAAAATACCACAAACATAACACACTGAGTCAGACTTGTTACACAGCTAGAAAGGGGAAAATTTTTTGTGTTTTGGACTTTAAATTGCTTTCTATTTTTGGATCTGACTTGTTAACAAAGAACTCCTAACTGGCCAGAACAGGAAAAACAGAAAAAATATAAGCAGTAAGAATCTAATTCAAAATGTGTGAAATATCTGCTTTCTATAAATACTGTTGTAAGATTTCTACTGTTGCCTCCAAGAAGCCATTAGGCTATGTGATCTTATCTTACTTGGGATTTTCATCGTTACTAACCTGTATCCTGCCAGAATATTCATGAGTGTTGACTTCCCAGCTCCCGAAGGACCCATAATTGCAACAAGTTCTCCACTGCTGAACTTCCCTGAAATTCCTTTCAAAAGGGTCTTATAACCTGAAAGAAGAAAGAAAAGTTCACTGAACCCTTTACAATCACATCTGGTGGGCAAAGAAAGTTTATTTCTTCTAAACAATGATGACAAATAGGCATTAGCAGGTACCTACTGAGATGCTGATGCTGAGTGATCAGCACACTGCAATAACTATTAAAAATCAAATTCTGAGCGGGAGCAGCAGCCTTCTCCCACTACACAAGTAGTACAGTGGGATTACAGGATCACACACTCTTGAGTCACTCTAGGAAAATTTTCAAAAAGGGCTAAAGAAGCCGCTTGCTAAGTGTCTTCTCAGAGTATTTTACTAGGATGCTGGTGTCTCTGTTACTGTAATACTCCACAGCTAACATAACTCCATAGCCTTGGAGCAGACCACCCTCCAATCACTGCAGCTTCCATGCCAAAATTCTGCCCTCTCACCTAAACTACAGCTTCTTGGAGACTAACAGCCACGATCTCAAAGGCAAAGCCCTATGCTTTTGTTCATTTCCCACTAAAAGAGGTATGGCAAGAAACACAGCAAAAGGAGGCATACAGGAAAAGACAATTCTGCTTCCTACTCTTACCGTAAGGGCTCTCATATTGTAAGAACTATAAAGGCTCATCTAGGCAAGGAGACTGACCATAAGAACTCTATAAAAATAAGTCATAGGGAAATGCTTATTTCAGATTAAGAACATATGGGTTTTTTTCTCATTTAGATTAATCCACTTCACAAGATCATGCCACAATAAATACGTCCTCAGGCAAAGTTGTTCCAGGAAAACCACATCAGCTTCAAATATCTCACTTTATTACTGAATAAATTACCTTTGCCAATGAACCTTAATTTAAAGCTACAAACTGCATGTTACTCTAGCTGTAAGTAAACTTGACTCCAACGAGAATTCCAGATTCAGACTTAGTTGTATCCATTACCTGCGCTTGTTTCTGCCCCTCTGATGGAGAATTCCATTTTAAGTATCCTGCACACCATGTTAAATCAGAGCAGGACAAATCTCTGCAACTCACATGAAAAGCAGTAAAGGAACATGATTTACAAAGAAATAGAATAAACTATGAATTTTAGATCAGAATCCCAGTCATTGGCATTTTAAGTTGCTACAAACTCAAAACCATCTCTTCTTTTGACTGGAAACACATAAGAAACTCTTCTGTTACAAAGGTTAATTTAGCAAATCCACAAAAAGATTTGACACTGTAGCAGCAGCGTGGTGCCCAGTATAATCCTTTATAAGGAATTAAAGTCCATAAGTAACTACAGTCTTCTCTTTCAGAATATTGAGGCTAATCTTTAACTGAATCAGTTGACCCAAAACTTCTATATTGGGCCACATGTCTTTCACGAGAAACAGATTATGCATTTGGAGAGGATTGTAGTTTTACAGTACAGGGACTCTTTCATATCCATCTGCTGTATATTAAGGATTTCAGACCACCTTCAGTCCTGGTTTAGCTGGCCCACCTCATTTTCCTTAGGCCATAGGTTCATGACCCGTGCAGTGAGGAGTTTTGGTAGCCCAGAGTTTAATGAAAGGCTAAACCTCAAAGCGAACTCACCTCTAGATGGATGCATATTATGGGCCATTCAGTTCAAGCACCACAGCAGCTGTCTCCTTTTGGACTGGACTTACATCAAGACCAAGTTTAGCATCATGACTTCCAGTTACTTCTCTTATAACTGTTTTGATTGCCAACGGAAAATAGCTTGGATCCTTTCAGGTTTCCAGTGTCCCCTCCTGGAGTTCCTGTGACCTGTGACCTCACTCTTAAAAATATATTTAGGGGCTGATGTCCATGGGAATCCAAATACCAGTTTTCAAGAACTACTTAAAATAAAAATTTGTCAACAGGACATTAATACACCATCACCAACCTGAACAAGCCCTCAGCAACTTCCTCAGTCCAACCCACTAAAAATATAATATAAAAAGTAAGAAATCAAAACTGAAATAGAAAACTCAAGTTATACACAAATTTTTGGTCATAGTTTCACCTCATCCTACATTCCAGAGTTCAATTGTTTCTCCCGAGAAGCAAAATGTGTTTCATTTTCCTGTGTTAGGATTTCCCACGGAAAGCAAACTCCAGCACGCTGATGTTAGACCAGATTCGCAGCCAGGAGCCCCTGACTGGCCTGCACAGACCCCCATTCCAGGGGCGGATTTCCCTTACTGCCTGGCTGCAGCACAAAGCCCACAGCAGCTCCTTGTTTAAAGAGCTGCTCGAGGGTGGCCTCTTGTATTGATGAAGATACCAGGGGAGCTCTTGCTGTTCAAGTCACCAAAATTTTTGCTAATGGATTCAGCAAAGGAGAAACATGTTGATGGTTTTATCTGCTTCCTCGTAGATTCTACAAGGATTTCTAGGGAGATTCGGTTTTATCGTTCTCAGAAAAATTATGATTACTCCGTAAAGAAGCAAATCACCCTCTCCTCATACTTAGGCCAGGAGCACAAGCTTCACAATGAGTCTGAATCAGCACCAAAAAAACCATAACTAAACCTCCTACCCTTACAGTGAATTTCCTCAGGTAAACACTGAGTCTAGGTTTTTGACTAAAATACTTCATTCATTTCCATTTCATTGCCGGTAATACACTCATTTGTTAATCAGAGAAATGTCACACAGACTCCTAGAAGTTTCTAGGCGTCGTAACCTAGTTCTGCATTCATCAATAGGGACCAAGAGCCCATCTCGGGTCCCAGGTGAGCACAGCAGGCTTTCCCTGCTCGCTGCAATTAAGAGCAGGACTTGCCCTTCCCAATCCATCTGAACTCCTTCTCTTTCATCACAAGCTCTTCTGAAGGTAGGAAATAGCTGTTGGTGCCCTGCAAATACCACTGGCTTGAAATTTCTCAAAGGTTTTTCAGCAAATTCACTACAGTAAATAGGTAACATAGGAAATTTCAACCCAAATGGCTCAAGTTTGGCAAAACTATGAACGACTGAAAACCAAGCCAGGAAATAATCTGTTTGGCATTTAAATGTCAAATCCAAAGACATCATAATTTGCTCTTTCCACACTCCCTACCTGCAGCCAGGTAGAAGTGCACCATTTCTTTATTAAAAAGGACTACTTCAACGTCTTTTTGTGGTGCTTTTTTAGATGGGATGTGATGTATTCCTGCTCAGAAACACCCATCTGGAAATACCTCTGGCAAGTACTGTATTACTAATCTGCCTTACTTTAATACCTGCAACAAGCAATATACTTTTTAAACAGCAATTTAAACTTAAATACACAAACCTCTTCTTTTACAGTACTATCAGTCAAACTGTTAGTTAAATCATTAGAAGAAACCACAGCAATTTCTTGGCACTGTATACCAACCCTGCTGCATTAAAGAAACTCCATCGCATTTTTCTATTCTAAAAATTATAAGCTGAATCTTCATCTCGTTTCCTCGTATTTCAAACAAAAAAACTACGCCAAAATCCAGGGAATGCTCCAACACAAAACCCAAACAAGGGAAGTGGAACCAAGATGTCACATCCACACTTTTCCTCTTGAGGCAGGAGTAGGGAGTCCTCCTACGATGAAAAAATGCTCCTGGCAAATTCATGACTTTGCTGCTGCCCCCAAGAAATACCATACCCACACCTTGACAGCAAGCAAGGGAAAAACAGACTAAACAGGTCAGATGTCATTAAATGGAAATGTAGTCACTTATGGATGAGAGAAAGAGCCTGCAGAAGTCCATTCAGAAATGGAAAACATCCTCATGATATCCAGTAGACATTTAATTTGTAGACTCTTTAGATTGATATCAGAAAACTGAACAGCTGGGAAATGCTGGCAGAAACTCCACAGAGAAGCACATGATGAGAAACGCACACAGACACAGATAACAGCCCAAGGCCAGACTTACACCAGAAACATTTGTAGATGTAATAAAACATTAGCTAAGAAACATATTTCTTCAGCATTTTGACACCACTAAAAAGCTTTTTCCATAAACATAGATGTAAATATATCAATAAGAGGTCCTCTCACCCAATCTTTCGCAAACTATTGTTCACTTTCTGCATCTCAATCCTCCTTCTCACCCCTGAGATGAAGCTACTGTCACAGCAAAACATCTACACATTTGCTGTTAGAGACTATGCCATCCTCCTTCATCTAACAGAGTTTTATCCCCATGGGGCAGGGGTAAGCAAGAAGTGGCAGCACAGAGATTTATGTGAAGTTCCTGGACAAAGGTACCCATGTTGCGGTCCCATGGAGTCTCTCTCGTCTCCTCATGCTTTACTTCCTCTGTTCCCTCCCGTCACGGCATGAGCAGCTTCCTAAACCCCAGAAGCAAGTCTGCTCTTGCAGAAGACCAGCAGGTTGGTGCTGCAGAGCATCGAGGGCAGTGACAGTAAACACCTTGCATTTGTTGTGCTATTTTCTGGAGAGCACAGTCACGACCGCATAGTCTATTTGCACATGAAAAGAGGTGCAGGTTCCTCTTCTTTGCACATAAATAACATAATTGTGCATGTAAATTAATGCCTGATGATTTACAGTTCCATTTCACAATTCAGCAGTCACACAGCCATCCAGTTTGTGTATGTAAACATGACAGTTGTACACATACCGAGACATAGATGTGTGGAGTGACTAGTAGCTGCGGCAAGGTGGTGGCCCAGTTTGTGGGCTTGGGGCTATCTGCAGCAGAGAGTTTCAGAAGCAGCTTAGAGCAACAGAAGATGATGTTGTTACTGAAGTGGGCAGTGTCCTTCTGCCCTTCCTTTGCAGAACACCTTCCCATCACTTTCCCTGAGCTGGCTTTCAAGTGCACCTACACAACCAGTGAGGACAGCGGTTGAGGGAACTGGGATCGTTCAGTCTGGAGAAGAGGAGGCTGAGGGGAGACCTCACTGCTCTCTACAACTACCTCAAAGCAGGTTGTAGGGAGACGGGCGTTGGTCTCTTCTTCCAAATAACTTGTGACAGGACAAGAGGAAATGGCCTCAAGTTGTGGCAGGGGAGGTTTAGGTTGGATATCAGGAAAAATTTATTTACTGAAAGAGTGGTCAGGCACTGGAACAGGCTGCTCAAGGAAGTGGTTGAGTCACCATCCCTGGAGGTGTTCAAAGAATGTGTAGATCCTGTGTAGATTCAGGATATGGTTTAGTAGGCATGGTGGTGTTAGGTTGGTGGTTGGACTTGATGATCTTGGAAGTCTCTTCCAACCTTAAAGATTCTATGATTCTATGACAGCAAGCCTGTCCACCTGGAAACCATTTTTCGGAAATTAAGACCAAAGAGGATTTGTTTCCAGCAGCATGGGCTGTCACTGTCACTACAAGACTGCACCGTTCACAAGCAGAGTGAGGAGGTGGGACAGCCCTTTCAGCAGCTGGGAACCTTCCAACAGTTTGTGCCACCCAGGAATCCATCTCGTGAGATTCCTTTTCTCTTCCATTGTGAAACACAAATAGGACTTACACTCAAATGAAATTACCCCTTATGCACAATTCATGCTGGGCCATTCCAAACTGGATTGCTTGTTTGCTTTATTTTTGTATGGAACAAAAATTAAATCACTTCCCAATGATAAGATGAAGACACCTGGGGCTTTTTACCTAAATGAAAGTTAGTTCAAAGCCAAGGAGATTCCATAAGTTGGCATATATTCAAGGAGATAATTTTTTCTAATTCTGATATTAACCAGCCAGGTCACGGTGTTCCTCACTTGCTTCATGAGTACAGAATGCTTTCTTCTCAGTAGTATGGACAGAATTTTTTCATGTTTAATAAGAGTTTGTAAATTTTCAGAAATAAGGGATTATCTGTATCAGTTGATAATTATTTAAATAATTTGAATTTTTTAAAAACCTCTTGATACAGATTATTTAAATGGACATTTATTTTCCAGGCTCCCCACTGAGTTCCAACAGGCTTACAGTAAAATGAATTACAGGTACCGATACCTGGGAAGAAAAAGAGGAGTCTTTTAAGTTCCTGAAACAGCTTTCCTGACAAACAGAGTGAAAAAATATTATTGTTTTAATAATAGGAACCTTCCTAATTTTATATTGCCCTAAGCTGAGCCTGGGGGACAAAGTCACACTAGAAATAATAAACATGTTTAAGGAAACTGTTTACCAAATAAAACCTGTATGTTAACTCACAGGTCATTGGTTCACGGCTTCCACTATTATTTGTGTATCATAAGTGAATAAACCTTTTTTATGAATAATTTTTCCACTTTAGCTTTAGAATCCACACATCCATGTATTTCTATTCTATTCACATGTCTCTCAGGGATGTAGAACAATAGGATTTTCCATTGTCTAAGCTGTGAGCCCTGCTTTAGGACAATTAAGGGAATTTACAATTGTAATGCATTCTTGTACTTTGCCTCAGAGAAATTACCTTCGTTATGTAAACGTCTATAAAACAGCATGCCAGGCACCAAAACATCAGGATAGAGAGGGCAGAAAAGCTAAGTGAGCGTTTCAAGTCACCAAATCAAATTCCTTTGCCTCAAAGTCCTTTCCAACTCAGAAATGAGGAATCCATTCCTCTCAACCTAAAAATAAACTAACTCTTTCATGCTTTACAAAAAAAAAAAAAAAAGATTCAAAGAAATCCCCCTGGGCAGCAAAGCTCTTTCTTTGTGGTGGACAAAACTGCATTTCTTAATACAGCCCACAACCAGGCCTTCTTAAACATATTGCTCTTGATGCACAGCCGATTTCCCACTTAGTGACCAGGGGACGGATTACTCATAACTCAGACGGAGAGCTTAGCCCATGCTCACAGCGAGTCTTGTAGCGTTCAACCTGCCTAATTTTATACACCTAAAATGTTGACATTTAACCTCAATTCATTGTTTAGGACCAATTTACTACCAACAGAGAGAAACAGGCACACCTAACAGGTAATTCTACCTCTTTGGCATCCCTATTCTGGGAAGGGATAAATAACCCTCTGGAAGTGCATCTTTCACTTAACTATAGTGGGAGCTCAGGACAATTAGCTTAAACTAGACACCAAATCTCTATATACTGTGGCAAATCTCATCCTTTGCCAATAAAATCATAGTTGATTTCAGCATAGGGTGCAAATAAAATGGATATCAAGACATTTTGTATAGTTTTTAAACGTCAATTTGATTGTGGTCCCTCATTGCCTGCACGGTTGCAGCCATTAAGCACATCAATCACACATTCAAAATCTTCAAGTTGGATTGGCACTCCATATATCAGATACTTCCTGCAAACATCAAAAAGAGCATTCTGCCCTTGTTCAGGGTGTACAAGTGTATCAGACAACATGGTTTTACTTTATCATTAGTATTCAGCACTTACTCCACACTCTGGTAATGAGGGACAGTTCAAAATTCTAAATTTTTGCTTCAAGCTATTGACTAGCTCAAGAACACATCACTGTATTGGTAGCACTTGGTTCAAACTTAACCAGAAGGATCTCAAAGCCTGAAAAATCCGAATATGCTTTGAAAGATTAGATCTTAATCAAAAGCCAAACGCTTGAGAAGAAACTTCAAAGCAGTTTTTGAATTTTGTTTGTGTAGGTGCCTATGATACGATCTCTAAGAGTCCACTTTCCTTTGTGCTAAACGTTATCCGCTAACCTCCTCCTGTGGCAAGTCAGTAAAAGGCACAGTAAATTGGAGCCTAAAGAGAGATCGTGAGCTTCCAAGTCAAGATTTATAACACAAAATCCCTAGTTACTGTAAGACTTGTTGTATAATAAAAGAGAACATGGCAATGTTCTGATGAGAAGATGGCAATCTAGTGGAGAAACCAAGTTCTAGCAGAGGGAGAATCTTAAACCAAACTGCAGATTATAAAGGATGTGAAAAGTCCCTTTAATTTCATTGTTCTCTCGGATTCCTGGATTAGATATTAAACTTATGCAAGACATTGGATCTGACAGTCCACATTGTGCAGTCAAATAAAAAAAGCCCTGACTAAGTAAAGATTTCACTCTTTTGAAACTTCGAAATAAGGGTTGGGTGCACCGTGCTCTTTCTCTATTCTGCAGGTTGCTCATCACACTATTTTAGTATCTGAATACTGCTTTTCCTCAGAATAACTAACTAGACATGACAGTCTGTTAGGCTGCAAGCTCTGCAACCACAGAATTTTGAGTCTGAAGGTTTAATAGACTATACAACCTCACCCACCTTGTCTGGCTGTATCACATCTCCTGGTCTGGCAATATTTCTCTACAAACAAGATGAGCTTCAAGAACACAGTACCCATACCAGCAAGTAACACAAGACTGAAGTGGGCACACAATTTACAGACATTTTGGAAATACCTCACACCTCCAAGAGTACAGAGGAACAGAACAGGAGTCAGTAGCATCGTGGGTGCACCTCCTTGCTCCTGCAACCATCAATTACATCTCCTCACCACGCTGTAAGACAAACGGGTTTTGTGCCAGCCCCCTTAAGTCTACGCCCTTTTCGGCTATAAAAAGGCAGAGCTGAAGTACAGAAGTAACCCATCAACGCAATCTGAGGCAATAGCAGGTCCAGGTGACTACTAAATATCCTTCTTGTTAACGAAATATCTCGTATCATTGACACTAGTCCCACTGGAATAGCTGCTCTGAGCCTTTCCTTGTATCCACCTTTTCTGTACAGCTCCCTTTATCCTGTCCTACAGCAAGGTTGCAAGGTTACAGCCTTCTACTGAGGCCCACAGGATGATTACGATTATATATGGGTCCTGCCTACTAATTTTAATCAGATACGTCCACGGCAAGATTCGGCTCTTGTCTTTTTCTCTGTTGAATGTTTCCGCCTGAGAGAGTTAAAGCTGTTCATCTTCCATGCGCGTGCATGTGAAGCCATATGCCTGCAGCTGAGGATAGGGAATGACAATTAAACGGGTCAATGAACGAAAGTAACCTCCAAAGATGAATGCAAATAAATCTGTACTTGCAACAAGACCTGATGGCTTCAGAAGGAGTATTTACATGTTGAAGCATTTGCAGATCTGGGGCATAGCTTGTACTTTGCCTGCACAGAAAATAGCTACCCTAATTTATCTTCAACCCTTAGAAAACATGAAAGGGGGAAAAAAAACCCCCATGTATGAATGACGCACAGCTTCATCTTTCTTCTGAATCTAGTGGAAATGTCTTTTCAAAGCAATATCCATAGCCTAATCCTTGTTTGATAATTGCTTTTTGCTGCCTTTCAAAAATTGCCTTTGTTTCTATTACTTAAGCGTGCAAGAAAGGTCCTTCTTGACAAAAGAAGAGCCAACACAGTTCTAAATGAAAGGCTGACACATTCACTTGAATGACAGACTGAAGTCACGAGCCTGATACATATATTCAGAGATGAAAGCTGTTTACGTATGCCAGTCAGGCAGAAAGCAATTTCTTATAATTGCAGTACCTTTATACCTCAAAGTACAACTAGCATTATTCACAGTCTTACAAACAGATAAAACCAGAAACCCTTCCCAACACCCCTTCCCTTTTGAAAAAAATCTTCAAGTAGGAAATATTCCAAAATAGCCCAGCAGCTGTTACAAATTGAACTGCCCCATCTGCCTTCATTTCAAAGTGTAGATCCTGCCTGGTTTTTCTGCAACAGGGGAGGCAGGGCACCCTTCCTCCCTCAGAGAAGACTACTTTGGGTCTTGCATGCACAGAGCAAGAAAGCAGGAAAGGAAAAAAGCAGAAGGAAAACTTTGCGCTCTCCTCTTACCTACCTGTAACGTAAGGGCTACAGAGGAAGGCCCCGGGGCCTTCTAGAGTTGCAGCAGAAGCAGCAGAAGTCACCTCTTTCCTCCAAGCTGGGCCTGATGGCAATATCTAGTCTGAAGAGTTTGATGTGTAAAGAAAAGTCTTCCCTAAAACTTCTGAATACAGCTTTATCACAGACTCTAGGTTAAACTGGAGTGTGATGAAATGCTTCCTGCAAACTGCATAGGAAAAAACCATAACTTTTCCCAGACTACTAGAAACAAGAGTCGTTCTTTAAAACACAGAGTTCTGAGATGATTTACATGCTCACAAGACACCATTTTGTGCCTAGCCCTTACAGACATGGGGAGGCACATTTCTTGCATTTTAAAAAATCAGTCCTGGTCACTGCAATTTAAAAGCTGCCACAGTGTTTGACCTTTTAAAAAAATCACAGTTCACAAGTCAGCCTCAATAACTCAAAATATTACATTTCACTCCAAACAAAAGAAAGCATTTTTAACAGTAGTCTTACTCAACTGCGATAGTGATGGTAGCTCATTGCAGGAACTTTCTCTGAAGAACAGGTAACTGCTGACCGAGCACCTCAGCCATCTGACCTAGACAACTCCTGCACATCCTTCTCCTGCCTCTTGCCACCCTCCCAGACCAGTTCTGCACTGCAAATCACAAGGAGCACTTCCACCTCCTCACCTTTCCACTGCTCCCATCCCATTCTCTCCCACAAGCAGGCTGCGGAACGCTTGAAACCTTGAGTACCCTTTGAAACACACTCAAGAGGCAAATATCAGAGGTGGTTTTATTAAAAAAGCAAATTTTAAATTCATG
The DNA here is from genome assembly GCA_011801015.1 of Ardeotis arabs. NCBI lineage: Eukaryota > Metazoa > Chordata > Aves > Otidiformes > Otididae > Ardeotis > Ardeotis arabs. The sequence goes on from JAAGAY010142245.1 coordinate 122,926, forward strand.
CATTAAGTCTTTAATTCTAATACACACACCCAGGAGCAGAGACATGGATAAACTTCAGCAAACGGCCTCCAGAACTGGAAGAGCTCAGTGACTGAGAAGCGGAGTCATGTTCAGAAGAACGACTGAGGCTGAAGAAGTTCCTGTGGCAGCAGGATGTGCCTGTGGCCAGCCATCTGGACAGCTGGAGCATGTATCCTGGGAAATCTTTATTTTTAGAAATTGCCATATCAATTCTGCTTATTTCTCCTCAACACTTTCAACACTTTCATAAAATAGAAATGCAGGTTGATATATTTACTTTATTCTACCACTAATCTAGCAACACATACAACCTATGATCCTGCCTATAAAAAAAAAGGAAAACATTAAGTGTGTGTGGAAATAAACTCATGATTACCTCCAGTTCTCCCATTTTACTTACAACAACTGTGGTTTTATCTCTCTTCTTGAATATTTACACTAATGAGGTTGCCCAAATTAAAATACTTTTTGTTGTCAGCAAACTAAATATAAAATCCTCTAAACACCACTGAACTAATTATCATCCTCTGTAGCATGTCAGTGCTGAATATGGTACAAACAAAACCCAACTGCACAGAGCATTGCTGCTTCTGGAATGAAAATGAGTTAGAATAAGCGGCTTTCAGCTGTCTGATTTCTGTTTTTCCACAATTCGGAACTGGAGAAGTTGGCAGTCTTGTGGGGACCTACATCCACTGAACTACCCTAAACTACTAAATTTCCATCTGTTTTATAAAGCTTCAGCTGACCTACATTTTATGTTATGGATTAGCTGAAGCTTACAGGGTAGCATGAACAAAGCTTGGCTCTTGCTGCTAACCGTATCTCCTAAGCAATTAAATGTTTTATCAGTAATATGTCCCATGCAAAGATGAGAGTTTTCAAGAGGAAAACTCTCTGGCATTTCACACAGAAAACAGTAATAATCGTTTGACAGTTGTACTTAGACTGCAATACATGTATCATCAAATTGACTAATTTTTGTTTCACATACTAAGACAATTCAAATGTACACATTTAAATTATTTCAATTTTTATAAAAAGGCTAATGAACTTTAATTCACCATTTCAGGACCTGCTAAAACACGGCACCAGAATCATTCAGCATTTTGGAAGTCCTGTCTTTTCTAAATTATCTACAAAATTATTGGTAGGGTAAGTTGGGAAGCACTAACTAGTTTCACAAAAGCAGGATTTCCAACTCAAGTTTCCATTTTGTGCTTATTCTGAGGAAGACAGCAAACTCAACTTGGAGTTCTGGTGACGGATCTTTTGTTTGGTTGCTTTCTTGTAAACCAGTAACAAGTCACTCCAGAGGCCAGTGGGACACACTGAGATGAGGGTGAACGAAGTCCAAGTCCTTGAGTCAGATCAAGAACTCCAACTCGGGTCTCTTGAACTTCCAAGTGCCCTGGTTATCAGCTAGATTGGGCTTTCTCCCTTCCTCTTCCTAACTATAAAGTTCTTGATCTGACAAACGTCCATGAATACATCGTCAGAAAAAAAACAGAGTGAAGAAACATCATCTTTCTACTCTGATGCACTACCATTTTGCAACAAAAAAAAAGGATACGAAAAATTTTCAGAGGAATTTTCATTATAGGCTCACTGGGAGACGTACTATGTTAATAGTCCTGTCCCTTAGACTTTATCTCTGCAATGGTTCACTTCCAATAACACCTGCAACTTTTTTTTTGACACTTTTTGTCCTTCTTTACAATTAGGTTACTCAATTGTTCAACGAAAAGGCAACGGGAAAGCTATGGACAGATTTAGGATGAATGCTGGCGGATCCAGCTGGTCTGTTGGGACAGGAGAAATTTGGCAGTGAAAGCAGTTGCTTCCTCCACAAACTGGAAGTTCATCAAAATAAATTAGCTATGTCAATGGTCTGAAGACTCACGTGCATCACTAGTAAGAGGGGCTCACATAAACACTGTTAGTGTTCTCACACCCTTCTAATAAGATGTCCCTGTAAACCATATTCCAAAATACCTCTATTTTCCAAAGTCAAACCAACATCTTTCCACTTTTTCCTGACTACCAACTAAACTGACAATGATATTTCAGAAAAATGCCAGTTGGATACATTACCAGAAAACGAAGCTTGACTTGTCCCTTGATGTCTCTTTATTCTCTTACTGTATGACTTCTATATGACCAGTCTACCTACGCTTGACATACTTCTGTAAGTCATCTCCCCATGTTACGTATTAACATACCAGTACACACACAGAAGAAAAAGGAGGCAAGTGTCCATGCTGCTTACACGGTTTTCTTGCAAATACCGTCACTTTAAATGAAATAATGAAGAGACACAGTTACAACAATATCCATGTCATCTCAAAACACATGCTTTGATCCTAAAAACCATATGTATCTCTGGACTCAGTTCCTGTAAAACTCCCAGTTCTGCAAGATTCAGAGATTACAAGATGGAAACCTTCCATGTAGGAATACTGATATATCAGGACCTCAAAACCTCAAGGTGGGATTTATTTTAAAGAGCTGCAAACATCTACAGTGTCCTATTAACTAGGTGCACATGAGCTATTCTACTGGGTCTGGCTGGGGCTGAGTTAATTTTCTTCAGAGCAGCTGGTATGGTGCTGTGTTTTGGATCTGTGACTAAAACAGTGCTGGTGACACACCAACGTTTTGGCCGAGCAGTGCTTGCACAGAGTCAAGGCTTTATTTAGAGCAAGATGGAGAGCACAAGAAGCGGGGAGGGGACACAGCCAGGAGAGCAGGGATATACCATACCATAGGACATTGTGCTTGTCAATAAAAGCTGGGGGAAAGGAGGTGGAACTGGGGACGTTCATGGTTATAGCATCTGTCTCCCAAAGTGACCTTTCCGCATGCTGAGGCCCTGCTTTTCAGAAGGGGGCTGAACATCTGCCTGCTGATGGGAAGCAGTGGATAAACTCGTGATTTTGCTTGTGTTTGTGCAGCTTTGCCTCACCAAACTGCCCTTATCTCAATCCACGAGTTTTCAGCTTTTGCTCTTCTGATACTCTCCCTAGTTGGGAGGAGTGAGGGAGAGGCGGCCTGGGTGCTCGGCTGCTGGCCGGGGCCCCCACACCACAGCCATTCCTCCTAGTGAATTTGGAGAGTCACTTGCTTGGCTTGTTTTGGATGAAATCAATAGCAACCTACACTCCATTGACTGTCAGTAAAATCTCTTTTGTCTATAAAGAGAGCCTAGGTTGTTGTTTCACTTGGACACAGCGTTGTACAAAGGAGAAACCTACATGGACTCAGATGAATCTGTCTGTCAAGCCTGCCCCAATGCTACGAGAGCCTCAGGGAAAATGTGGTTTACTCTCTATTAGACAGTAACTGCTCATGCAATCCACATTTTAAAAATTATCTTATATAGTCAAGCACCATTTAAAATCCCATTGTGAGATGAGCAGCTTCATTACACACAGTGCTCTAGCAGCTGCAGCCTGCCGGACCACAGACGCAGCGCACTCAGTGCCACAAGGCCAACGCACACAAGTTCAAAATTTTCACGCAAAATTTCCTAAATGTGTGTGACAGAAAAAGGGCAACTAATGACAGTTGTAGCCTGCGTGCAAATGGAAAAATAAGCACACCTCTAATATTGTTAGTCTTCATTTCAGCGCCAGCTAAACGCCTTTGATCAAGGCCAGGTTGGATGAGGCTCTGAGCAACCTGATCTGGTTGGAGATGTCCCTGCTCCTTGCAGGGGGGTTGAACTAGATGACCTTTGAAGGTCCCTTCCAACCCAAACCATTCTGTGATTCTATGATTATGTGCAAGTGGTGAATGCACCACCTGTGTCTTTGTGCCAACAGGTGAGATCATGTAATGCTGACAGGGGCTGCAACAACCCGGCTAATGGCACAAGAGCAGAAGACTGCTCTGTCATCAGATCACAACATTTTGAAAATATTACTACTTTTCAAATTTTCTGTACGTACATGTTAAAACTGAGTCAGCACTCCGCTTCCAAGGAAGACCTGAGTGAAACCCAACAAACTGCTCTGAAGCTCTGCTATGTGCCTCTAACAGATGAGTTTCTACTTCTGCATTTGTGATATTTATAAGAGTTCTATGTTTTACAGTTGTTGCTACTGTTACCACAGTAGCCTCAACATGCCCTGGTCAGATTCATGCTCCTATGTTCTTAGTCAACTGAAATCAAACGTAGAGATCAAGATCTTGGAGCAGGGATAAATCTGATCTACTCTATTCTTCTCCCCACTCTCTCAATTTATTTGCTGATGATAAATTGTCCCAATACAATGAAAGAGTTTGCTACAGTCTGTTTTCCTGCAAGTATCCAAAGCACTGCCATTAAGACCCTTATACATCAAAAAAGTGATGGTCACACCAGGATTAGTTTCACAAAGACTGGTAAATTCAAACTTAATCAAACCCACAGTTTGGCTTTGCCCACAAAAATCCCACCATCTATTATGTTAGAAGAATGCTTGGGGAAACAGCAGGAGACATGCTCTTCTAGAGGGATGTTTGCTGAACCTAAATCAGACAGTTTCTGCATAAGACCTGATGCAGAAACAAAAGCACAGAATCACGCCTGAGTCCCCATGTATAAAAACCCCAAGCACGGGACCTATGACTTGTGTGGCAACAGCCTCAGCTGCAGGATCTCTATATATTTGAATTATCTTGGCCATTTTCTGCAGTAAGGCAGAGCAACTACTGGATGACAGAGTCCTTGTTCACGTAAAGGACCTTTTCTGGCAACTGGGAGGAATTCCCTGCTCCCTCCCATTCCCTCTCCATCCAGCTCATCTGAATCATGGCTCAAATCCCCTGATAAAGGCTACCTGTGCCTGTAATAAACTAGCATGAGTGATTCAAAACCAGCAGACTACCTCCTTGGGGTCTGACCCACTGAATGCCAGCGGAGCTGTTCTCTCTCTGCCCCAGCAGCCCAGGGACGGCAAAGGCAAGGGTCGCCCGTGAGGATCGTCCAAGAATCAGGGGTTCAGGGAGCAGAAGTCTCTTTAAAGGCAATGTGTGAAAGAAGATGCAACTGCCTTTAGGCAGGTTTACATCTGTCACTTTTTCCATCTTGCAAAGCCGCAAAGAAAATGGTGTAGGTGGACGGCTGAAGATTGCTCTTCTCAAAGGCTTCCTCCTGAAATGGTTGCCTACGCTCTAATACTGACTAAGCTGCAAGGCTTTGCTTCTGATCTAATTAGATAATGATACTGCGATACAAAAGGAGAGGTTAATCTTGACTATATCCTCAATCTCCTTTCCTTGTGTACAGTTGTAAACACCCTGGAAGCATTTGGAGCCACTTCTTCCTATGTGTTCGAGTATCAGCACTTGCACAGCACGGCCACAAATGCGGTTTATTAGGGGAGCTGGAAAAAAGGAGACAGGAGAGACAATCTTTTAAAACACACTGGGCAATTCACACGAATCCTGAGGTGTATTCGTGCCAGTGTGGCTAGCAAAAAAGGCAATGACAACAACGCAGCTCTTGCCATCCCTATCCCACTCCCCTCATCCCTGTGAAGAAAAGACCGCGGAGCACTCCCGCTCACACCTCTGAGACTGGTCAGGTGTGAGGGGTATGCAGTGTGGATCTTCTCAGAGGCTGACCACAACCAGACAATATCCTCCTCAGCCCTTTGCCTTCCCCACATCAGAGGCGCTCAGGGAAGGCAAATGCAGCCACAAGGGAACACGGACACCCACCGTGTGCACAGAGCTGCTTCTGGGAAGCACCCTCCCCATCTGCAGATCTCGGGTGCTCACCCTCTCATTTGCCTTCCCTGATGCAGTCAAGGGGCATTTCTAGCACCCAGGAAAATCAGCCAGAAGAATATCTGTACCACATTCCTGTTCTTTGCACCACTCTCTCAGCGGCTCTCGCAAATCGAAGAACACGTTCCTAGTAGTTCACATAAAACCTTGTTATTTTCCTTCTGCAATCCAAGAGATAACACTCCTTCCTTCTGTCGCCAGCAAACCACTCTTTGAACAAACAGAAGTAGCACATGTTTATCTGGCATGTAAGCATACCCTCCTTTACACCCAGCAGGAAAGTGAGTTGCAATGATGCTCAGATTAATGAAAAAGGAAATTCAGATAATGATACTGGCAGTTACAAACAGGCAAAATTGCCCAAACATGTATGAATTGGACCCATCATTGATACACACGAAAGCTCAAACCCGTTCTTTCTCACATCTTCTAAAGAAAACAAGAACAAAGTGCAAGCAATCTGATTACGAGAGAAATTACTTAGAGCAGAAAATTACTCAGAGCAGAAAATTACTCAACTTATGGAATGCAGTAAACCCCTATTGAAAAGCATCAGCAAAATGCTGTGTTTTCTTTACACCACCGGCATTCAGGTGGATAAAACAGCTTCCATTCTACAGTCATTTCTCCTGCTATTTAAGCTTGTTATGCTGTTAATCCAGTAGCAACAGACCTGAACCACTTCTAAGCAACCGATACTCTTTTGCTTTTAGTTTAAAAAAAAAAAATCAGGTTGTTACTGCTTTTCTATAATTGTATCATCTTGTCACTACAAAGGAGGAGGAATATACACCTCTGTGAAAATATTATCTTCAAAATATTTGTTATAGCGACACACAGACAGATTTGGTACATAAATAAATATACCAGAGTGTATGGGTGTATGTGTATATATACACATATATATATTAAAACAGAGATGATAGGTATGTGTGCATATCCTCACACACATATTTGCACACACCTATATAGATATAGTAGATGTATCTATATATACACATTATATTGAACATATTTATCTATATAAAAAAATAAAGTCAATGCACATATAATGTACTCACAGATTACTAAAAGGAAAATTTAGGAATCTTGGGAAGAAGCAACACGTTACTTTTTGCACTCTGAAAGGGGGGCCTCTGATGCTCTGAGGCATGCCTAGATTGGATGATGTCTGCTGGCACCTTTCCACCACCATATAAACATGCCTTGCTCTCTCTCATTTGTCATGCTGAATATCTGGACAGCAGTTGGAATCCAAGTTAGGACAAGTCTTCTTAGGTTAAAACTGCGGGTAATGGGAAGGAGTGGGAAAAAGAAGGGCTTTGCTTTATGATGCTGGTAGGCAAAAGTCTCGTTTGGCCCAAACAGCATACTGGTTGACACTCAACACTGACATTTCACATGAACTGCATTAGCTTCTCTATTTTTCAGAACACAATTTTAGCATTAAACCATACTAACGGGTGAAAAAGTGTCTTTTAGGTAGTAGGCCATACTCTTCCTTCAGCAAGCTTTATCCATGTCAGTTAATTTGTATCAGGGATGAATTTGGTCCAAAACATTCTATCCTGAGACAACACTCCTGGCAGATTGTCGATACGTATTCCTTGAACAAGCTCTATCCATTATGCCATCTCGGTGATTTCAAGGTTCGTCTGGCCCTGTACTTTTGAAGTGCTATAGTACAAACGTCTGAGCTGAGCTGTAGGTTGGCTTCAAAGTTAGTTTTATTTATTGCAGAAAGGGTGCCGAATGTGTGCCCCAACTCATTTCGCTTGGGGAGTTTATTTTTACTACCTGTCAATAAGAATCAAACACTACGTGTCAAAATGCCGCAGGCATTTTCCTGTACAGGAAAGCCTGCTTTACCTTTATTTACTTGTTTGTTTTTAAGTGTACACGGCATATTTAAAGTATATGGGATTCAAAAGAACCATGCTAATGCTTCTGTTTGTAGGATAACGCCAGAGGAGGGCCCAAAGATGATCAGAGGGCTGGATCACCTCTCCTGTGAGGACAGGCTGAGAGAGCTGGTGTTGTTAGCTTGGAGAAGAGAAGGTTCCGGGGACACCTTACAGTGGCCTTCCAGTACCTCGAGGGGGCCTACAAGAAAGCTGGAGAAGCACTTTTGACAAAGGCCTTGTAGTGAAGGGACAAGGGGTAATGGCTTTAAATTAGAAGAGGGTAGGTTTAGATTAGACATAAGGAAGAAATTCTTCACTATGAGGGTGGTGAGGCACTGGAACAGGTTGCCCAGAGAAGCTGTTGGATGCCCTGTCTCTGGAAGTGTTCAAAGCCAGACCGGATGGGGCTCTGAGCAACCTGATCTAGTGGAAGGATCCCTGCCCAGGGCAGAGGGGTTGGTTAGGGAACCAGATCCCTTCTAACCCAAACCATTCCATGATTCTATGATTCTGTAAAGACTAAATATGTTAAGTGTTATTATGCATATTCTGGAGTCTCATCTCTCTTTCAGTGTCCCCAGCTGTCACAGTATTACTGAACAAGACACAATCATTCTCTATAAACACCTAGTCTGACAGGAATCCCAGGGTTCATGGACATGTGACTATTCAGGTAATGTATTTCTCCTTGAGGTCTATGTCATCTTTCTCTCGGACAAGAAATCAACTATTTGTCAGTCTTCTTTAGGAATGTTTGTCAAGCTCCTCCAACTATTTTTAATATAGCAGCTCGCATACACAGTCGTAACTCAGCCTTTAAGACAAGAGAACTTGATTTATTATCATCACAAATGGCAGCAACTCGATTCCTTGTTTGCAGTTACTCATAGCTTTCCTGAAACTTCCACATGTGAGGGTAAAAACATGCTGGTGTGAGTTCCACTTCAATGATGATTTGCATCACAGGGAAACTTTCCAGAGGCTTAAACAACAGACTGGTCAGGCACACTATTTCATTTATTTATTTTTAAATGGAAAGCTTAGAAAAATCAAATCAGCCAAGAAGGTCTGAAAATGGTCTTTGCTCAGTTACATGATAACAGGCCAGTCACACTAAGCACAGAGACCAAGTTGAGGCTCAAAGGACAAACCCTACAAACCCACCCAGTGCAAACACAGCCTGAATCAGCCACCCTGAAGATCCTCAAAGGAAAAAGACAGGACACTGTTCCTGGAGGAAGGCCCACCAAGATGCATTTACAGGGAAACTCTCTCCCTGGAAAGCCATGGAAGCAAGAGGAAGCAATGGCCTGTAAGCAAATAGGACTTACTGTGTTATGCAGGGGGGAACAGAAGTTTGGGATGGTGTAAAACCAGCCATGGGGTGGCTATGGGAATTACAGAGAGTGAGAATTACTTACCACGGGACACTTAGGGGAATAGCCAAAGGCAGGGAAAGGGAGGGATCAAGGACTGAGGCGGAAGAAGCCTGAGGAAACAAATGGAAAAGGGGATTAAAGGGGCCAGGTGCATGTGAACAGGCGGCTGGTCAGTACGCCTGCCTGACCAAGCCCTGCCCCTGATCACTGCAGCCCAACCTGTACTCCTGCTAAACACTATTCCTATATTTTCCATGTGAACGCACTCTCTACTGCGAGCCCACGTGCATCCTGATCACTGCAGCCCAACCTGTACTCCTGCTAAACACTATTCCTATATTTTCCATGTGAACGCACTCTCTACTGCGAGCCCACGTGCATCCTGATCACTGCAGCCCAACCTGTACTCCTGCTAAACACTATTCCTATATTTTCCATGTGAACGCACTCTCTACTGCGAGCCCACGTGCATGACTGCTAGCAAGTATCGCGACGGACTCACCGCTGGAGTGAGAGGCTCCAAGCCTGAGGGCTCATAGGTCCAGGTGCCAACAACTGGAGGAGACTGGAGTCTGGGCCAGTGATTGGACAGGGTGTCCAAAACTCACCAGTGGAGAGACCTGCCTTGTGTGTGTGTGCAACCTACAAGCAGCCAGCAGGAAGGAACACCAGTAAGCCACGAGCAGTGGTCAGGTTTGCACAAATGCCCTCTGCGTTCAGGTGGGTGCCGTAAAGGCACTTTTGTCCTTGTGCCAGTCCATGTGGCTGGCTGACTGTGGTGCACACAGGGTGTGCGTGTGCCTACTGGGGATATGTGCCCTGCCTCATTACTAACTGGACCTGTAAATGCAGAACCAAGGCTGCCACGTACCAACTGGGCTCGGGCAGGAGGAATCCCCTTTGGTCCTGAAGCCCCACCAGATTTGGCTACTGCCAACGGTCTTGTTTTACAACGAGCAGAATTAGAAATTCTTGCAAACTTCTTGAGAAGACCTCGTAGTTCTGATTACAAAACAGATCTGGCCCAACTGGTTTTCAGAAAGGTCTCTGATCCAGCATCTGCACGCTTAGTATTTATTTACTGTCAACTTGCTGCTCTGGGGCAAATTCTCCTTCAAGTAGTTCTCCAAGACTCAGGGTCAAAACCAAAACCCAAGAGAGTAACTTTTCATGGCCAGCTGTCCACAGATGCATCCCTCCGCATTTTCCTTCTCTTTCCGACTCTCACATTTCTCTGATGGCAGCACATGACCTTCACCTCTCCAAGGGGAGAAAGAAGAGGAAATCAATCCCAGACAGCCACCCACGGGCTTCAGCTTTATGAGCTTCAAACAGTTATTTTAGACAGTTGGGCCTCAGAATTCATATTCAATAAGCTGGCTGAAGTTTTGGGGCTTTTTGGCCCAGAAAAAATAACTGCCCTTTAATAGTAAATACTTACCTTCAATCCCCTTCCTTTCAATTGTGGACTCATTTACCAATTCTAGCCCTGTCATGCTGGTGCTATTAGAGTGTTTAATTTCCAAAGCACTTGAGGTAATAACTGCATCACTATAAAAATTATACTAGCCATGCTCTGTTGGTGCAGCCTAATCCACTTGACTGCTTCCATGAGCACAAGGCAGATGCAACAGGGCAGAATTTAACTCCACTGCTAGTATCAGATTTTTTTCCTTCAAATTTCCTATTAACTAGGCGTTATCATTTCATCTGAAATTTGTTTCTTCTTTTGTCTGGCATAAAAGCCTACCCTTTGAAGATCAGCGAGAGACAAAAGTAGAGGTCTCACTCTCATTTACCCAGGAATCTGACCACTGCATGTTCTGTCTTCTCCTCTCTCCTGTAGCAGATGTACTACAATTATAAACAACATTTGTTATTATTCTAAACACGCAAAGCAGGAAGAAATATGATTCTCACACAAAAGATGTAGGCTGTAGATACTAGATGAGAGGCAGATGGTAAATTATCTTGAAAAACCAAGGTCTCTGCCATTTATTTTTCTTTGGAACAGATGCATAACAAAAAGCGAGCAAAACTAAGCGGTTAACTCAGTTCAACTATTATGTAATTCCACGTACTTCTTTCTGATAAGAATTTGGACAGCTTCATCCCTATCCTCTCTGAAGAGAATTAAGTCTTCAGAGTGCATCTGTTTCTCCCATTGAAATCAGTAAAGTCTAAATGAGAATATAAGCCTAACAGCCACGAGAAAGTCCAATCGGGAAACGCAGTTACAAAGGTTCCTGCAGCGTGACTCAAGAGATATTGCAGCATGTGTCTCCAGCCACATCATTTCCTAGATGGAATTATTTTGTCCTCATTCCAGAGACACTCACACAGCACTAGTCCTTCTGTATTTTATACTACCCCTTACACTCTCTAGCAAATACTCTAAAATCATCTTTTCTAAGAGACAAAGTATACACAGGTGAAACCAAACTCAAACGTCTGCACTAAAGCACATAATTCACAAGGAAGCCATTTTCAAATATCTGAATCATCATCATCAATGGGATATTTCAACAGGTCTTCTGACAATTATTTCAGGAACAAATGAAATATTGGAACATTTACTGGTAGGAAGCTATTAAGATTCAAATAGTTACTGAAAACAACCAAAATGTCTTGCTCTTCTATGTATGCACTGTGACGCTTTTCCATGCTACTTAACATGTTGTTTTGGGGCTGAACAAGTTAAAGAATTGGTTGAAGAGGGCAGCAATTATTCCATACATATTTTATTATACTGTAACTTCTTCTCATGTATTTGAAAGTTGACAAAAAAGTGACTGCATTTGGATGGATTTGGGAGACTCTCAGTCCTTCCATTTCCTAATTAACGAGGCCTTTGAGATCAAGAAGAAGATGCCTGCTACAGCTTGGTACTGGGTTGATGAGGAAGACTCTGCCAGTCCTAGGCACTAAAGCTGTGCTTATAAATTACCTTCATACTAGAGAACTAAAGTTTCCACATGGTACAGTCTAAGTAAGGGCTGGTGGTTTTGCTGTCCTCTGTACCAATGGTGTTAAAAAAACCCCAACAACCTAGCTTCTAGGTTCAAAGCCAGTACAGCAGCCAGGCAACCCACTAACATGTGCAGAAGCCTCTGATACAAGATTTGGTAATATAAACTGCATGTGATGTCTTCTGGAAGTAACACCTTAAAAAAAAGGGACGTTTTGTCATCTTACATGGATGCCATGGGCAAGTTTCAACAAAGGTCTTTTATTAAAAAGTTCTTAAATAAATGAATCTGACAACAAAGTAGATGTCTGGTTCTCAAATAAATGAGAAAGCAGATAAAGCAACAGGAAACAAAAGAGTAGGAGTCAGTGGTCAATCCATGAAGAAAGCTTACCTCTGACTCTCAAGGAATCTGTATCAGGCTAGGTGCCGTTCACTTTACTCCTGAATGGTTTGAAAAAGGAGGCAAATAGTCAGATGACAGCATGAACACCTGAAGTCTGCTTAGGTTCAGAATGCAAGTGAATTATTTTACAAAATAAAAAAATCCATCAAGAGCTAGTAAACACAAAGATACTACACCTGGTTCAGGAAACCTCTCAGTTGCAAGCTGCGAGAACCCAGGGAAATATTACTACACACCTGCCTGCTCTTGAACTCTTTGCCAAGCATTCAGCCCCGCCTGCTGTCAAGACGAGGGATGCTGAGCCACATGGACCTTCTCTGAATTTGTATAATGGTAAGCTGATCTAAACTCCCAGCTTCTTTTTGTCAGTCTTATGTTAGACATACATTGTTACCTACCTCAAGAGTGTGCAAGCCACAGAGGTTCAGGCATAAGCCACGGTCTTTTTCGCTAATGCATTTAGGTTTTGCATCGAGGACCTTCATCTCGAGACCAAACACTCACCCTTCAGTTTGCAATGCTTCATTTTAAATCCAAATCACTTCCTCCCCATGTGCTAAACTACCATACATATTTTCCTGGGGTTCTCCTTGCATTTTGTTTGGAGTAAGTCTTGTGATGTGAATTTTCACAAGAAGACCAAATGCTGTTTTCTAATAATGGACAGAGGTAGCCATCAGTTTATTGGGTACAGCTACGAATTGTAATGCAATTGGGTATACCCAGTCAGGGTCTGCCACATTTGGAGTAGTATCATGTTCCCTGAACTCTGTCTTCCCAGCCAGTTTACCTACAAGAACAACGGTACAGGGAAGTGTAAGGCAATTCATTTATTAGAGAATGCAGAGCTGAACTCTGAGATCTTAAATCCCTGGAGAACAAGAGACCTGCCTTAGTAAGCAGGTAAGTTTAGACCCCATCGGTTTCCAGAAGGCACTTTCTAAACTGGCACGTAAATATACAAGGAAAAGTGGACTCTAACAGCGTTTTTCCTCTTGAGCTAGCTTCTCTTCTCGGTCGCTTCTGCAATCTCTCTTCCCTTTTACTGAGGTTGTGGAGAACTCTGACCAACTATCTCATGGCTGAAGCCTTCAACTGCAAAATGGTCTTGCTTCACCTTTCTTCAGACTTCAGATGCATCTTCAGACTATGCACCAAATTCCACTTTGAAATGTGAAAAAACGTACACGCATTGTGATGGTGCATGCTGTCTCTACCTCCTCAACACCTCGAACAAGACATGACACGTGTATGGGCAGAGGACAGCAAAGCATTTCATCAAATCCCACTCAGTGTACAGAAAGTTGTAGTGGAGGGCTGTCAGGGTGAGTTACAGCCAGCCCCCAACACATGCGTACTGTGAGATGGAAACAGCGGAGACTGTAGCTCAAACTCCCGACAACTCATCATCACCACTTCCTTAGCATACACACTCTGAAATGTTTTAATTGGTAACTCTCTAAAACTTCCTTCCTTGGCTGCAAGCTTTCAGAACAGCAACTAAAAACATTCACTGTATTAAAACACCAGCTAGAATGAAAAACAGTCAGGTCATTGTAATGTTTAGTTTTAATAAACAATACAGCAAAGAGAAAGAAGAAAAATGTTTTCTACTCACACAAAGACTCAGTGACCAAAACTGAGTCAGACTCAGACACATTTCCAAAAAAAGCTCCAGGTTCCAACCCCCCCCCCCCCAAACAATAGAACAATAACAACAGGTTCAACATGGAGGAAAATAAGTAATGCTGAATAATGTCATACTCAGCAGGGAAACAGTAGAAGGATCAGACAAAGGGGCTGACCAAGGCTCGTCCCCAGTAACCTCTGTTTTACACAACCCATGCAAGAGGATGCTAGGAAGAGTTATAGATCACTTAAAACGCTGTGAACTATTCCGGTAACAGCAACTACTCAGCACATTTTTACCATCTTGAGACAGCTTAAGCAGTAAGAGAAAAACTGCGTGGATTTTATCAAGGCTGAAACATGCATTTAGAAATCCTCTGCTAAAAAGCGTGTTTCATTTTCATTAATTTCCCTAACATGTTAAGTGACTGAAAAAGAATCCCCAAAATATTTGCTTAAAGAGCTTTTTAGAGGTATCGCAGTTCGTTTCAACCAGCTTAAGTTGTTTACTCTTTCTAACCTATGGATCTTAATTTGCATACATCCTGCTCTCTGAGATGAAAACATGCTCTCAGACAAAGTAGGCAAAAACGGACGAAAACAATACAACCCATCTGTCAGAGAAAGGCAGGGGGAAAAAAAAAAAAAAAGAAAAACCCACCACAAACCCAAACCCTCTCCTCAGAAAGCAGGTTTTGCTCTTTACTGTGCCGCATCCTTTCCTCCCATCTTAGCAACAGCGCCTGGAGCAGCCAACCAGGGCCCGGGCGGCGGGCGAGAGCATCACCGGCGGGTTACTGCCGTGCATTGCCCGCCAGTAACCGCGGCGGGCCAGCCCCACAGCCTGCATGCGGCACCTCTGCCGCAGTGCACCTGCTGGGGATGAGGACAGGCTTTTTCCGACGCCGCCAGCAAGGATTAGCCAACAATTTAGGGCAAATCCTCCCCTCCCCGAACCTTCCCCCCCTCCCCTTTTTCATTTGGGTCTTCAGATATCTCCAGGGGGGAGGCATGTGAAATCTTTTAAATGAAGTGATGGAAAGGACGCAGCAAAAAAAAAGCCCAACTGCATAAAAAGAAACAGGTTTGTCCAAGCGCACGTACCAGAACTAATCCGTAACAGAGCACCAAGGCAAATCAGCAAAACCCAGCCTGTTTAAATCTCTGCTGATGATTTGACAGGGGGTTAAGTTTCCATCTTACGCAGAGATCAGAATTAACATAACATACAGACCTCCTCGCTGAAATGGAGGTAGCTAGCCGCTCTGATGACACTGTCTCGGACAGTGACGCCCACTTTTCTCGATTCACAAACACCAAGCAACCTGCCTAAGACTCCGTGTTTCCCCATCGGCCACGACGGAGCCATCCAGAATAAGCACGATCCTTCACTCCCGCCGTTTAGCGTGCTGAAACTCAAAGCTATGAAGCAACAACCTTGTGAGAAAAGACAGCACCTCTCTGGCTGACTGTTTCCAGCAGGTCTGAGCCATCAGAACAAACACAAAATAACAGAAATACCACGTTTTCTGCTAAGCACGAATTTCTGTATTGCCACTAAACCGCTCTACAAAAATAGCCCACTCCGTTTTGACCGGCTGGAGCCCATTCCCTCAGAGGTTACTAAAGATCAAATCCTACCAGAACTTACACTTGAACGCAGTGCAAATGAGTCATTATGGTCCTAAAAATAACAGCGGAGAAATTTCCAACTAAAACGTTGTCTAATTAGCCATGAATACTGATGAGTATGGGGGGTGGGGGGGGGTGGGAAGTAATCCCTGAGTTGTGGAGTTTTGAAAGCCAACTGATCACCACTTTCTTCCTGGATGCACTCAAGTTATGCAGGAACAATATTTCCATTTCCATCCTACATTATAACAAAACCACCGAGGAACAACAGGACAAACGTCCTTTGCTGGGTACACAGAATGTATATATCTTTTCAAAGTAAAGCTCAATAAATTTAATCAAGACAGAAGTCTCCAAAGTACTTTTTGTGCCCTCTTCATACTTGGGATTATCCACAATTTTACCCCCAATCCAGTCATTCTACTCAGATAACTTTATGGTGCTTTTAACAAAACCAGCAGAAAGGTAAGGCACTAACTTTTCTCCAAAACACTCTTGCAGTTTTCAGGCAGTTCTAGAATTAAAACCTACATGTCTATAATTTTTCTATAAACTGGTAAAACCAACATGTTTCTGCAGTTTGCATTTCAAGCTGCAATTTCAACAGCCAGTTCAGAAGCCAAGATAAGATCCACTTTCAGATCTCTTTCTCAGCCCTTAGATAAATGGCTCTGTGACAGGACACTGAAATTCTGGCCATAGTTTCCTCTGAAGCTCTGTGGATCTTTTCCTTTTCCTCATTCAAGAAGCCCATACTGGATCTAGTGGAGGACTCTCCTCTTTTTTTTCCCCTCAAAGCCAGTGGCCCTGTTATTTCTTTGTGTGCTGAAGCTTCCTCTTTCTGGCTTTGCCAGTTCATTTTACTCTTACGACACACTGTCTCTGCTCCAGCAGTCCTGCAGCTCTCTTACATGAATCTCGAACCTCACCTCGCTGACCCGCAGGAGACCCCTGGCATGTGCCTGAACAAAGCCTGGATTCAAAGACTGAGACACATTTTTGGTTCTGGAAGATCCTTACCCTCACAAGATCTGGATTAAATCATGTATCAATGGCTTTCCTTCAAAACTGAAGAAACAGTTGATTCTACCAGTTGACTAATTCCCTAAAAGCTTTATGGGGAAAATGCCAAAGTCATCTAGGACCTTCTGAAACTTTTACCTCTCTAACCTTTTCCAAATTCCCATATTGGTAAGAACTCCTACTGAACGGAATGGGTCAGATACAGCTGCTGTGATCAAGGACTCACCTGCCAGATTCCTTCCCTGTTAATAACACCAACTTCAAAAGGAATTACATTGGGAATGAATCAGGTCCAGAGTCATACCAATCTTTGCTATGAATTTGATAAAATCTCATCAAAATGAACAGAACAGCATTTATCATAGAAATCTGAGAATGAAAATGCCCTTCCTTATTTTTAAAGAGAAAATGAGAGTTAGAAGATAAATTTGGCATTTTAAGGCTGAGACACAAATCAACGAAAAATTCTAATTGGAAGTCTACGATGGCTTATTTAGCTTCTTTGTTGTTGTCAAGCAATGCAAATTCACATTTCTTTATGCTTTTAGGAAAAAGTAAATGATGTTACATACTGTGCGTTTCATTGTCTGAACAATACAGCTAAGTACCAAACACAATGCCAGCATTACTAACTATTCCTCCTTTTGTTAATTTAGAGCCTAACCTTAACATCATTTTGCAATACCATTTTTAATGAAGGGAGTACCTTTTTTTGTTGTTGCTCTTTAACTGCATGTCTCTCTAACATGCTGGCACAATTTGCCTTTGCAAGGAAACTATACTTCTCCCTTTGTGATCCAACACTCATGAAAGCTTTTAACTAATTCATTACAGTCATGGAGAAAGATGTAGAAATAGCAGAATTTCTTTCCAAGCTCTGTTTCAGAATAGAAACACCATTCATTTAAAAGGCATATTTTCATAACAGCATCCTTTATCACTTATTGCCATGACCAGCACCCAAGAACAATTTGAACTGAGAGACATCTCCCATTTTATTTTTTTTTTCAGCTTGTGCATGCAAGTTTACTGTTTTTAAAAAATCAGTTGCATTTCCTGCACTGGACTTCGCACCTTCAGGAATGTGTTTTCTCCAAGTCTTCTCATAAAAAAGTGCATTTTAAAACTTCATATAATGGCAATGACAAAGATCCCTTTTAGCACAGGGAACCCACAAGGAGCGTAGAGTTAAAACATCCGCCAGTGTTTCATGGTGCAATATTGCCCTTTTGTTGAGCAGAGACTGATTAAAACCCATTGCAAAGTCCCAGTTTCCCACTGCAGGAGAAACCAGTAAGTGGTGTTCACAATAGTTTTATGTGTAACGAATTCATCTACAAGCCCACTGGTTTTAAATAGAAAGATCCCAAATTGCACACCAACGATTCTATTGCAGAACAACTAAATCAATTAAAAGAATCTGACACTTTGGTCCTTACCTTCATTTGAGACAACTTAGACAATTCTGTTTTCTATTTCTCTAACGGAAAACCTTTTCTATTTAAACTGATACATTGGGTCAGTCCCTTGAGGAGGGAACATGGCTGGGAGGAAAGTTTGTTTATAGAAGGTTCCAATAATCTGGCTAGCAACACAGTGAATCATAGAAGTGTTGCTTGGAAGGGACCTCTGGAGGTTGTCTAGTCCAGCCTGCTGCTCAAAGCAAGACAATTATCAACACAAGATCAGGTCAGCTGGGGCTCTGCCCAGCCAAATCTTTTACATCCCCTGGCACAGAGAAAGCACCTCGTCTCTGGGTGACCTGTATCCCAGCGCTGCACCAACCTCCCGGTGAACAGCTGTTTCCTAACGTCCACCGTAAGCCACCCAAACTGCAGTATGTGGCCATTGGCTCTTGCATAGCAGCTGTCACTACTGACAAGTTTGGCTCTGTTGCCTGTAAAACTGCCCTCTAGGTAGTTGTACTTCAGAATCAGATCATCCCTCAGCTTCCCTTCTCTAGACCAAACAAGCCTAGTTCCTCAGCCTCTCTTCGTAGGTCCCCTGACGGATTCTTTCCCCTGACAGACCCTTTCCAGCTTCCCGATATCACTCTGTCAATCTGGAGGGCCCCAAACTGGATACAGTATTCCACCAATGTCGAGAAGACAAAGGTAACAACTTGCCTCTGTCTGGCCATGTTCTCCAAAGGCAGCTCATTATGTGGTTTACCTTACTTGCAGTGAGAGTACACTTCGGCTCATATTCAGATTGGCATTGACTGTAAGCCCCCCCAAGTCTCTTCTAGATCTAGCAGAAAGAGAGCCAAGATCTGCTGGCAGACAGTAATGCCTCACAGCCACTCAGAGGTTGTCCTTAGTGGTTTGAGGGAAGACACACGGTGAAAGACCAGGTGAGGAGAGGAGAACATGAACTCCTCCTCAGAGATAGCCAGAAAAGTTTAATCTCCTCTTTCAAATCTAAGTGTGGTGACACAGTCACAGCCACGTCCTAGAGCTAAATACCACAACTGGTCCTTTTCAGCAGCAGGACATTCTGTCAGGATGTGCAATTTTGCTCAAGCCAAGTCATTCAGGCATGGGCAGACGTTCTCAGTCTAGAATCTCTCCATCACTTTTGGCCAATAAGAAAGAGATCCAGAAAAAAACCTCAAGTTTTTAAATCTTACATCAGACACTTTGACATAGTTCCACTTCTTGGGGGAAAAGAAAACTTCAACATTTGAGTTTGTTCTGATAAGACAAAAACTAATGTTGAATCTATGAAAGTTGCTGCTGAACCAAGTCGTTCTCCTACGGACAGTATAGCTACATGCAATTTTAATAAAGAAATAAAAGAAGGCAGGTTTGTGCACATACAATTTCGCTGTTGAAAAACCCATGAAAGCCTCAAGTTTCCACATCCTTCAACAAACGAATAACTATGCACAGGCTGCTCACATACAGTAGCACTTCCATGGCCACAGATCCAGTGTTTTTCATACCACACGTTTTCAGACTATTAAAGTCATGGTGTTGTGATAATGACACAATTTCCAGACAGAAGCAATTTACTTTGTGAAACCATTTCAAGTGGAACCTTTAAGTCAGTAGATTTACAGATTCAGAGCAAGTCCAGGTATGAAGTATGGCTCAGGTGAGCGGCGCATTGGCAGGGGCTTATCTCTTAAAAAGAACTAAAGCACACAACCAGACCAATTGAGAGAGAATTCCTCAAGGAAGAGCAATTATGTCATTCAGTACACAAAATTTTCCGTAAGATTTCAATATTTTCTCTTGGGCCTACTTCTTTTCGCCAGCAGGAATTTACTGCACAGTCTAGTTCTCCTTTCAGAGATGATTAGTCACACACACAAAACCAAAAAACTCTCTAGGAAACACACAGCTACACAAAGCAGATGAAGGTACAAAAAGAACGAACACAAAGCAGGTGAAAAAGGACAGAGCCACCTTACACTCACCTTTCAGAACTGGAATAGACCAAGAGCATATGAAGAAGAGGACTGAATATGCCCTCCTTACTCTCGTCAGTAAATCAGCACCAAGACGAATTGTCTCAGAGCCAGCTATAGATGAAACTGGATTGTGAGAGGAAACTTCCTTGAGATGCATTCAACAGCTGAATCATTTTGGTGTGCCCTGTGTTGTTGCCCGTGAACCCTTTGCCGTGTCTTACTAGCAAAGCAGCTAGCAAAAGAACATCCTGGTCCTCGACTAAAACTCAGGATTCAGTCCTAGCAATAGTCAGTGATGCTACCACTTAAAAGAAATAGTAAGCTTAGAGAGACCCGTTGTAGAACACAAGAGACATGCATGGGCTGACATTCCTAAAGCTCACAGCATTTACTGCCAAACACAGTGTTTCAAGAGAATAATTTTTATCCTGGTTTCAAATGCCTTCTCAAATTCCGAGATGCTTGCTGTTCTGAAAGAGTACTGAAAAAAATAACCATTTTGCAAACCAGCCAATCGCAAAAGTAAAAAAAGCATCCTCTTTCCCCCCACCCCCATCTTTAAACTACTGCAATCTCTACCCACCCTCAACGATAAATTGTAGACATGCAAGATCACAGGACAGATATTTGGCAGCACAGCAATACTATCTTTACTTAAGACACTTTCGAATTGGGAGGCAAAAATAAGCAGTTGTATGAACGACTGTATCTAGAGTTTCTTGGAGTACAAGGGGTCGTACACCCCACTGCATTAGGCTCTGGGAAAGTTCCCCTGTGACAGCTGTGGGCAGTGGGTACATCCAGAAGCCAAGCAAAAAGCAGCTGTGAAAACAGGCTCCCTTTACTCACTTTGCTTCGTCATCCACAACAGATTCCACCTATCACAACCAACAAGGGTCAATAACCCTTGTATGTTAGCCAAAACATGTACATTTTCCTCACCTTTCTTCCTCCACCATGGCCCTTCTTGGACAGAGTATGACAGTTCTTTAAACTCAATATTCACAGCTGGTCTGCGGGGTAGGTAGGAGAAACGATGAGCTTCTGTCAGAGTATTGTCCACCTTTTTTAAATGTCCATTCATCAGTCGGATGTCTTGGTTATCTGCGCTGTTCGAGACGACTTCATCCACCGAAACACACACCGACTTGGGCTCGGCCATGGTACAAGCAGAATTGCTGCCGTTCTAGAGGGAGAAAGTTGAAGAAAGGACAAAGATCACAAAGTTTTGTTTAGGAACATGTTTCAAAACCTTCTGCATTAAAAGAATTATTATTTAAATAACACAAGAATCCAGCACAGGAATGCCTGAAAGGTGAGAGGAAAAAAAAAATAAAACAATCTTTTGTTTGTTCTGCCAGAGTCTTGACACAGGAGGAAAAAAAGCTCTTGCACTTGCAGCACACAAAGGGCAACTCCTTTAGCATCAGTTTCCCCTCAAAGGGTACAGACACAGCACATTTGTATCTTCAGAACAGAGTAGCTCTTGCACCAGATTAATACAACATCTTTAAGTTCAGTCCCCATTGTATTTGGCTTCTCATGCACTCAAAAGAATTTGGTTCTAGTTACTCTGATTCCAAGGCTTGTATTGGGATAGAGCTGAAGGGGGAAGGGAGCTAGACGAAAAATTATTTGTGCAGACATTTCAAAAGACAACCACTCACCAAGCCTAAGAGCTCTCATTCCTTTGGATCAGAATATATTTCTGTAAATCTGAAATTGCACAAGTCATATTTCTGTGAATTTTGAAATGTACTATTTTGTGCCTTATTTTCTCCTGCATTGATAGTTCTGGAGTCTGCAGTCTGGAACTGCACAACTTCTTTCCTAGAGGTTTGTTAGGAAACAGCGCTTCCCACCCAAAATCCATGCACACTTTCCTTGCTTGACAGTGATCCCTAACAGAAATCTATTCAGCTACATAAATGTATCAAAGCCTGCTCTGGTACTTGCACCCCTGACACTGTAAGGCCAGTGCTCTATGCTTACAGTCATGCCTCTTTGCCCACTGCAGCACTCCGGGCAATTCCACTTGGCATTTTTCGGACTGAATATCTTTCCTTTCCTCTCCTGACCATGACAATGGTCTACTACCTGCCTTTCTCTTCTTTTTTATTACGCACACAAAATCTGAACTTTTTCTACTCCTTTTTCCTGCATGGGCACCTTGCACCAATATCAACAGGATGAGTATAAACCCAAAAGTAAAACAATCATGAATTTTCTTCAGCCAAACAGAATTTTGAACAGTTCAGAGGCTGTTCGTTGTCATCTGTTGTTGGGAGTATGTCATAAGCAGGGCTCACCATCTGCACAGCTGTCTATTAGAAAATTTTGTATTTTTAAATGCAGATCTGTACTGGAAGAGACTTCTTTAACTGGCTTATGTGCTAGGCTTTCCATGCTGTTACATCTGCCCACAACCTACATGTCCCCAAAGGCATCTCTTTGGCATATGAGCTGCCCTGCTTTTCAAGGCACCAGTGTTGAACATCCCCAAATAAAGCGCTGTAGGTTATGCCACGCTCTCTCTCAACTTGTCCCCCAATGCAACTAAGAACTCACACCGCCTCCTTTTCACTGCACCATTTTCATCCTCTCTGTCACGGTCAGTGGTCTTCCCGTTTACGTCGTAAAAGCAGTGCTGCTCAGATCAGTCACTTGCCATGAACACTAATGAAAAATATTTAAAAAACAGTCCCACATAACCACTATAGAGTGAGTGTCTTCAGGTTCTTCAAGCACAAGCCCCAGGTTTTGGATGTAAGAATCAGCTCTGCTTACCACGTTTTCTCAAGAAAGCAATTTTAATCGTGCTCTCAACTTACTCAAGAGGTCGGGTATCCAGTAACGCTTACTCCCAATTTCTTAAATAGTTGACTGTAATGGCATGTAATTTGAACGTAATGAGTGCAATGCAAAACATCTTAGAACTGAACCATGAAAGGAGGGGAACCTCCCTCTTCCCTAAAAAACACGAGAAGGTGAGTTAATGATATTCTTTTCTGCATGTTTCCAAGGCTTACTTTGGCACTCACAAGCTGTTTGGTTCAGAAGAACCAACTGAGCACCTTCACACCTCAGAGGAAACATCCAAAAACTGTGACTCCATGGGCAGGTCACCTTGAGTATTCATGGGACGGTGGGAGCTTCTCCAGTTTAGACCAATCCAAACAGAAACACCCTTTGGACAAGCTCCTCGTCTCTGCCAACTTAAACCATTTGGGAGTATGAAGCTGGAGACTTTTGGCCCTGGGACATCAAACGTGCCGTTTCACTCGCCCACGGGACCGAAATGCCTCTTTTCAGCAGCAGGTGACAGAGTCCTGCCACCCCTCGGTCACAGCCCCCCCTCACTTCCCTAGCGACCACCTGCTGTGGGCGAGGGTCCCCCCGAGGGCCCGGGCTGGCGGATAAACGGCTCCCAGCCGCGGGATCGCCCCTGCTCGCCAAGAGATGGGCAACTCCGGTGGCTCCCACCGCCGCAGAGGCACCCCAGCCCCTCCTCAAAAAGAGCCAAACTCCCTTCGTGTATCCGCCGGCACCCACCGACCGCTCCTCTCTCCGCCGGCCGGTTCGGACAAGCCCTGCCTCTCCCACCGCCCTCCATTTCACGCCCCCCACCCCAGAGAGGACGAGCCTCTGGTCCCACAGCCGGCGCTCACGCCTGAGTTGCTCTCGCACAGGTTTATTTCCCACTGAGTTTCACTTCGCCCGTGAGGAGCCGGGTCCGTCCCTCCCTCCCCGGCGCCCACCGGGCAGGGCAGCGAGCGAACGTCCGCTCCCCGCTGCGGGACGGTCACGGAGGTTCCGCCCGCTCCCTCCCCAGCCGCCTCCCGCCCACCTTGCCGCTCGCCCCGGGCCTCAGGCAAAGACTTCAGCCCCTCCGCAAAGCCGCCGTGGAGGCGGCGGGGCGCAGGGAGCATGCTCGGAGCAGCCGCTAATCCCCCCCGGCCTCAGCTCCGGCACAGAGGTAACCAGCGGTCAAACCCCGCCATGCGCCGCCGACCCCGGGCTGCCCCGCACCGGACACCCCGCGGCAGGACGTAGCCCCTGGCCCACCGCCCGGCCCCGGTTTTCCCTCAAGGAGGGCGGGAAGGCGCCCCGCCGACCCTTTGCTTCATCCCTGCCACTCAGCCCCACACCTCGCCTGCCCTCCCTTCGCCGCGGCCCCGCGGAGGGAGGAAGGAAGGAGGGCAGGAGGGAGGGCAGGGTGCGCCTTACCAAAGCGGTGCCCAGGGAGAAAGCCGCCATCAGACATGCCATGTGCCCCGCTGCCCGCCCGGCTGCTGGCGGCGGCTCCCGCTCCGCCGGCGCCGCGCCGAGCCCTCGAGTGCCGCCTCCCCGCCCAGCCCGGCTACAGGAGGGAGGGAAGAAGCGGCTTCCCGCCGCGCTGGGGCCGCCTCCGCCGCGGCCCGCCCCCGTGGGCCCCGCCGCGGGGCTGGGGGGAGCCGGCGGGATGGGGTCCGGGACTGGGGGAGGCTCTCCGCCGTGGCGACCCGTGGGCGTCGTCCCCGCCACTGAGAGCACCAGGCCGTGGGTTTCCCTTTGCCGAAACACGCGGCAGGCACTTTTCTGGGGGAGCGGGCGCTGAAGGCGGCTGGCCCATCGCAGAGGAGGGCCGCCGGGCATCGCCTCCACGCTCCTGACCGGCACGGCTCACAGCCTGGCTTCCTCACCTGCTCCTGGTGTGGAGGCGGCATGGCCTTCCCCGAGGAAACCGGGAGTCGAGGCATCGTCTGATCGCGCCTCATACCATCCCGGCCCGGGCGAGGAGGGAATGGCTCTTCCGGCTGTGGGCCTTGCACGCCATCCATTTGTAAGCCGAGCAAGAGTGGTTCGGAAATGGAGAGAAACAAAAGTTGTCACTGAGGTTCCATCTTTGTTCTTTTTCTCCTCAAATCGAAGGCCTGTGTTTCAGTGAGGTCCTGCATAGATGGGGCTTGTCTGTGAAGTGCGAGGGGTGGTGCTTCCATGCCGTTAAGGTTGTGTTGGTGCTGCTGACTTGAATCTAGATCCATGACTGGGTTTTGAGTTGGATTCATCAGCCCTGCTACCCGGTGGCCAAAAGCTCTGCCCAAGCAGTTCACTGAGCAGACAGATACTGGAAGACCCACCGACCATCTGAAGTGCCTCTGAAGTTACGTACCTACTGGGCCTGGTTTTGGCGTGTGGTGAGGCTCCCTCTCTGTTCCTCTCGAAGCGGCAGGAAGAGGGGATAAATTATAGCAGGGGTCTGAGAACTGGATTCAAAGCATCTACCAAACATTATATAGACAAGTTCATAATCTGTGAGGAATCTAGCCAGGGAGCTTGCTGTAACATTTGGTGCTCACAAAGCATTGTAGGGACACAGAGGTAATCTTCACAAAGCCCTTGGCAGGCAGGTGAGTATTTTATCCTCACTGAGCTGTGGAGGGGTGTTTACCATAGGTCGCACAGCACTTTGTGGAGGGAACTGCTGCACAGAACATGCACGTTGGGTCGGAGGGGAGCCCGTCTCCCACAGTACCCTCCTTCCTGGCAGTGGCCGGGAGATGGGTGCTCAAAGAAGAGCTTAAACGCAGGGCTGGCGTGTATCAGGTGTCTCCCTGATACTTTCCCAGCCTACAGCCATTTTTGGCTCAAGGACTTCTTGACATAGTTGTAGCTCCTGAATGTGCTAATAAGCCTCAGTAGATAAGTCTTCCATGTGAGAAGACTCGCTCTTGGAAATGTAGGAACTTTTACTGTTGGCTACATCCTGTTGCCAAGGAATAGAGTGTGGAGACTCACTGAGCTTGACCTTGGATTCAGTCTGTAGATGCTGCAGGAAATTATTTACTTATAACTCATGTATTGAGGAAGAAATGCCTACCTGATGTGGAATACCAGACCAAAGATGGATATGCCCATCCAGGAGTCCTCACTGAAGACTTGAACTGTGTTTGAGAAGAAATTTGAAATACAGTTATCTCCTAATATTAGAAATAAAGAGAAATTATGAAGCATTCTTCCAGTGAGGGTCCAAATTTTTAAGTAGCTTGATTTGGAGCACGTGTCTATAGCACTTAAAATGTATTCAAGCTTGCCTGCTTTATTTTCCCTTACAAACATTGAGAAGGTTGCATTATCTCCCTACAGGACCTGAAAAGGGCTCTGAAGTACTGCTGTATATGATTAAGGCATTTAAGGAGTAAAACAAACTGCGTAAAGGCGTCGCATATTTTCACTGCAAGGAGGAATGAATACAGAGAGAGAGCAGGAGGTACCCTGACCTTATGAATGTGCGATACAGACCCAGCACAGTGCTTATTCTCCTCTGTTTTAACTTCTTAAAGTCTCCTGAGGAAGTAAGGAAAACAACATAAAGGCTGTAACGAACCTCAGGTTTACAGTACTGAAAACTGCTGCACAAACAAAAGTTTTATCTCCATCTGTAAGCTGCTGATGGTACTAAGGGCTGAACTGTGCCTTTCACAAACCCATCCTTCACAGGAAGACACGCGGTGCCAGTCGCTGCAGAGCTGCCCACGCTGCCCCATGGGCTCACCCGCGTCGCTGGCTTGGTCATGTTGCTGCCCCTCATTCACAGGCCAGCAGCATGCAAGGGGTAGCATTGCACTGTGTGCATGCAACATTCTGTGCCCCTGATCAAAAAAGTGATGGCTTCTGTATGAATATTATGGCTGAAGTTGTGTGGGCTCAACCGCCTGTTTGTCCTACAGCTTTTATCTGTGTACATGAAAACTGCCCTTACTGTATGAGGTGGCACAGAAGCGTAGACGTTAGGCGTGACACGAAGACAAATGATGGCTTAACTCCGCAGCATTAAGCGCTGTTCCCGTTACCTTCCACAAGAGTTTTTCCAGAGTTTTTCCACGATCAGATCCTGAGGACTTACTTTTTTCATGGTGGCTGCA
This sequence comes from Ardeotis arabs, assembly GCA_011801015.1. Classification (NCBI taxonomy): domain Eukaryota; kingdom Metazoa; phylum Chordata; class Aves; order Otidiformes; family Otididae; genus Ardeotis; species Ardeotis arabs. The sequence goes on from JAAGAY010142245.1 coordinate 149,983, forward strand.
GTATCAGTATCTAAGTGAGCTTCTTGTAAAAGACTGAGGCATAAAACAGGTTTCTCAGAAACCAAGTTCTATTTGGTATCTATTTTGATACCAGACGGGGAAAAAATGATTACATAAGATTAAGCATGCTAAAAATAACAGTCTCCTGCATTCCTACATTCCCTCATTAACTCTTCCATTAACTTCACAGGTGATCCCCTGGTCCCTGCAGACAAAAAGATCAAGAACACAACTCTGTGGGAAAAAAAAAAAAAAAAGA